>APFE030005745.1:79657-89708 GCA_000404065.3 Pinus taeda
GGCTCGAAGGCCTATTTATTGTTGAGAAACAATGGAAAACCCTTAACATTCCAAAACCTAACCCTAGAAGATGAAACACCAAACTGTGGGCCCTGTTTGGGTAGATTGGTACATCAACTTCCTAGGGTCGTAACTTTGGCATACGATCTCCGTTTGATGCGTACAACAGCTCGTTAGAAAGATCTATCCGAGTGATACCACTTTGGGAAGGGAAAAATGGTCCATGATCACATGTTTCCCCCAGAGTTTCCAAAAAATGTCGTTTAGGGCCTCAAAACGACTCTATAAGTTGAGGACTCGAAAAAATGCTAAAAATAGTAAGTTGTGCTACGATTAAGGAAAGTGAAAATGTTGAGAGAAACAATGGTGGGGGGCCCAGCTGGACTTGGCAGGTTTCCACCAATATCCACCTGGATCATTCCTCCCCCCTTAGGAAGCAATGGTCCCCATTGCGTTGAGTTCCTTCATGAGATGAGGAAACTTTTGCTGAACTTGGTCCCTGGTGAACCACTTGCCCTGGTGAAGGAGTTGGCGTGCTTTGACAACTCGATACAGTTGGATATTATGGTGGCGAGTGTTTTTGATCTGTGCATCCATGATTCGGTTAGTTGCAGCTTGTTCCATGCAATCTAGATTTAATTCTATTGGTGTGAGCTGTTCTGCAATGTCAGATGTGTCTAGCAATGGTGGAAAGTATGGTTGATGGAAGTCCACATTGAACACTGGGTGCAAGTCAAGGAATGGGGGAATGCTGAGCTCAAATGCATTGTCTCCCATAGCCTTAGTAATGGTGTAAGGACCATAGCGGATTGGTCTCAGTTTCTGATAGGCTCTATTAAGACATTCCTTTTGCAAATGCAACCAGACTTTGTCGCCCACCTGAAACTTGTGTGGCACCCGATGTTGATCATGTCGCTACTTGTACTTGGCATTTGATTTCTCCAGAATATCATGGACCTACTGGTGAATATGTTGGATGTGCTCAATGAAGCTGGTTGCCTTGTCTATTTTGGACTATAGATGACTCAAATCTATGTGAGTAGCTGCAAGCGGCATGGCCACATCAATGGGGAATAGTGGCTGGAATCCCAAGCCCACCTGAAAAGGGCTATGGCCAGTCGAGCTGTGAAGAGCTCGGTTGTAGCTGTGCTAAACATAGGGGAGGTTCTCGCCCCATGTGTGTGGATGATTTGAGTTGTACATGCGCAGAATGTGTAGAATCATCCTATTGACAACCTTTGTTTGGCCATCAGTTTGGGGATGGAAGGTTGTGGACTTAGTGAGTTTGGTTTCCAGAATTGACGAGATATTGGAACAAAATGTACTGAGGAACTAACTATCCTGATCTGAGATGATAGACTGTGGGATCCCAAAGTGCACCCACACTCATTCAAAGAAGAGATTAGCAGTGGCTTCTGCTGTGATATTCTTCTTGCAGGCCACCATAATGGCCATCTTCGAGAACTTGTCGACGACCACAAAAACACAGTCATTTCCATGCTTAGTGGAAGGAAGGCTTGACATGTAATCCATGGAGATGGATTCGTAAGGTCGACTAGGGGTAGGTAGCGGGGTATAGAGGCCTTGCTTCTTGATGGCCGGTTTGGAAATGGCACAGGTAGTACATGATTTGATGTACTTCTCGACATCCTGTCAAAGATTTGGCCAATAGAAATACTTTTGTAGTACGACCATCGTTTTCTCGACCCCGAAATTCCTAGTAGCTCGACTGTAGTGTGCTTCCCAAATCATCTTGGCACGCTCGCTTGAAGGAACACAAAGGTGACCCAGGTGGCATAACAAGGCATCTTGGAGGTCAAAATCTGGAACATGCTGACCCTCCAAGAGTGTCTGGTATGTGTGGCTGAATTCTGGGTCGCTTTTGTAGAGAAGTGGCCAATCAGAAGTCTCGTGCCCACAAGAATTAAGCATGGTGGTTAACGCCATGATCGGTGTTCGACTAAGGCAATCTGCAACATTATTGGTGCTTTCCTTCTTATAGTTGATATTCAAATGGAACTTTTGTAAGTATGTAGACCACTTCTGATGGCGATGATTCTGCAATTTCCCTTGGGTTTGTATGAATTGTATGGGTCGGTGGTCTGTGTGGATGACTGTTTCCTTCCCAAAAATCTAATGCTTCTATTGTCGTCAGGCCTGCATAATGAAATACATCTCTTTATCTTATGTAGGATACTTCTAGATTGTGTCTGAAAGTGTTTCACTGTGATATGCCATTGGATGCCCATGTTGCGTAAGGACTGCCCCAATAACATAGTCAGAGGCATTTGTCTCGATCTCAAATGGTTGTTGTAAATCTGGTAACGTGAGCACTGGTGCCATGTAGAGGTGATATTTCAACTCCATGAATGCCTTCTATTGAGATTCAGACCAAAAGAATTTTGCTTGCACTCCTCCCTTGGTGACTTGACTCAAGGGCCAAGTGATATGAGAAAACCCCAACATGAACTTGCGGTAGAAGTTGGCAAGACCTAGAAAGCTGCAAAGTTCTGTCAGAGTGGTTGGAGATGGCCAATCCCGAATGACTTGGATCTTGGTTGGATCCACATTTACCCCCTGTTCATCAATAATGTATCCCAGATACTGAACCTGGGTCATGCAAAAAGTGCATTTCTCCAAATTGGCACATAGCTTGTGTTGTCGTGGTGTTTGGAGAACCTGTCGGATGTGGTGGAGGTGCTCTTCCCTACTCTGGCTGAAGATCAGAATGTCATCCAAGTATACCACTAAAAATGAGTTGGTTAATGGCTGCAAGATGTCATCCATTAGCCTCATGAAGGTTGTAGGAGCATTCATCAATTTGAAAGGCATAATCAACCATTCGAAAAGGCCCTCGTTGGCTTTGAAGGCAGTGTTCCACACATCAGAGGGTTTGATTGGTACCTAGTGATATCCTGACTTTAGATCGATCTTGCTGAAATATTTTTCCCCCTTTAGTTGGTCCAGGAGGTCATCAATCCATGGGATCAGGTACCTATTATGGATAGTGATCTTGTTCAGCGCCCTATAGTCAATACAAAGTCTCCAAGTCCCATCCTTCTTCTACACCAACACAATCGGCCTCCTACAAGGCGATGAGCTGGGATGGATGTGACCTTTTTGCAGCAGCTACTAAATCTGCCTCTTGATTTCATCGTTCTCCAAAACAGAGCACTGATAAATTGTTCCATTGGGTAGCGATGCACCTGGGGTCAGATCGATGGAGTGCTTGACCTGACAGTGCAGAGGAACCCCCGCGGGGTAGGTGAAGATGTCCTCGTACTCCTCCACGACCTTGTCCATCTGTAGTTGTCGTATGGAGGGGCCCTGTCTGGAGGCCGTGGCCACCATCTTCTTCTTTCCTTGAGGGCATATCATCAAGAAAACAAATTTCCCAGTTTTGGAAATGAGCTTACTGCATTGTTTTGCAGTAATCAAAGAGATGGTGGTAGGTGGTGCTACGTCTGGTATCCTGTACAACTTATTTCCCAATGTAATAATAACAACACGGGGCCTTGATTCATACACAGCATGTCGCTTCCATAAGTATGGTTGTCCTAATAATACATCAAAAACTTCAAGGGGAGCAATGTCACACAATGCCTCATCCGTGAAGGGCTTGATGTTGTATGGAAGGCGACACTACTGGCTCACGCGAAGATCTCGTCCTTGGTGAGGCCACTCGATGGTGTACGGATGTGGATGTGCTGTGGTCGGTAAGCCCAACTACTTCACGACCTTTGCCGAAATGAGGTTCTTTTGGCTCCCGTTATCAACAATGAATTGTAGCGGGGAGCCCTTTACTAACATTTGGGAGTGGAAGAGACACTCCTCCTCCTTTGGATCTTCTGGTTCATTTTTCTGGATCTTGGCGATAGCAACAGTGGCATTGGGATCTGCATCAATGATTTTCTTCCCTTTTTCATTCCCCTTATCGGGTTCTAACTCAGAGTTAGAACATGCTTCTGATTATGAAACCTTTAGCTCAGCCACCAGTGACTGCTTGGCCCGACACTCACTTGTGTTGTGAGTGGAGCTCTTATGGAACTCACACCATTTTCTCGTGTCCTTTTTCGGCTTCACGACACTGTTCTTTTCTTGCAGCTTTGGCGGGTTGTCTTGGGCTGCTGCGCCTTGGCTTTGTCCTTTGTTCTGTGGTTTAGGGGCACCTTTCCCTTGCTTCAGATTCACAGATCCAAAGTCTCGCTTCTTTTGTTTAAACTTCTGCTCGACCTTGACGACATATCAGTATGCTGTGTCGAGCGAGGTGATGTTCAAGAATTTTATTTCTTTGTGGATGTGCTTGTGTAGGCAGCTGCGGTATTTGAGTATCAAATGCTGCTCCGAATCCTTGATACCTAACTTTGTGCGAAGGGTATGGAAAAGATTGGTGAACTCCGGCACGTCTTGGTCCCTTCCCTGCCGTAGTGTGGTCCACTTTATGTATTCATCCTCATAGCTTCTGACAGGGTAGTACTGCTACTTGATGGTATCCTGGAATGAATTCCAGGTGGGTGTGTCTGAAAATAGTGAGCCAGTATTTTCATCCTTCTGCTCGTAGTAGGTTTCCCACCAGTCCTTGACGTGGGGGGCTGCTTTGAGAAGGGCAAAAACAATCTTTTCCTGACTCGAAAATTCATGAACAAAAAAATAACCCTCTAGCAGATTTAACCATTTATCTATGGCATCTGTGTCTATCTGACCCTCAAATATGGGTATTTCAAAATTAACTTGTACCTTAAAGGGTGTGGCGTTTCCAGAGTAGCTGGTGGAAGCCGATGCGTCGCTTCTAGGTAGCTGCTGAATGATCTGGGCAAAGCTGTCCATCATTGCATTCCATTGTTGCTCGAGGGCTTCTTCGAGCAAGATTTTGATAGGATCTCCTGGCCCCTCGTCTTTCTTCTCATCCACCATGGGAGGCTGTCGGTATTTGCGAGGCTGGTCTTGCAAAGATTCGACCAGTTCAAGTCCTAACTCCTTATATCTTGACCTCGTTGGGGACATGCAAAGAAAAACAGAGAAAAAGTAGACCGCTTTGATACCACTAATCTGGACTTAAACAGGAACACAAAAAATTACAGAGATAACCATAAACACATATATGCAACGGAAATAATACTTCATTTCATTAATGTAAAATACTGAAAAATGGTTACAAATAGTAATGGAAATAAACTAGCTAGGGCGATGGTAGCTTATCTCTGAGAAGAGATGTGGTGGCTACATGCCTCTGAACTGTGTTACAATGAGGCTCAAAAGGCCTATTTATTGTTGAGAAACAATGGAAAACCCTTAACATTCCAAAACCTAACCCTAGAAGATGAAACGCCAAACTGTGGGCCCCGTTTGGGTAAATTGATACATCAACTTCCCAGGGTTGTAACTTTGGCATACGATCTCCATTTGACACGTACAATAGCTCGTTAGAAATATCTATCCGAGCACTACCAAATTGGGAAGTAGTTCATGGTCCATGTGCACATGTAGCCCCCAGATTTCCCAAAAAACGCCGTTTAGGCCCTCAAAAAGGCTCCGAAAGTTCAGGACCCGAAAAACTCCTAAAAATAGTAAGTTGTGCTACAATTAAGGAAAGTGAAAATGCTGGGAGAAATAATGGTGGGGGTCCAAGTGGACTTGGCAGGTGGCCACCAATATCCACCTGGATCAGAAGCATACCTTGAGTGAGAGCAAGGATATATTATTTTGAAAAAGACTGACTTATGTTGGAAGCAAAGATAAATTTAAAATTTGATATTTTGTCTCTTTGGAGCTAAAACCCATGATACCCTTAGTTTGAGTTTAATACGAATTGATTCAGTTTTGATGTCCAAAATATTTATTTTATTGTTTTACCTATTTTACTTAGGAGTCCACATTAACTCTCTGTGGGGTTTTGACCCATTGACGGGGTCTTCATCTTCAGATGGGAATATCTATCAAACTGGGAGGCCTCTCGGGGCATGCCACATACCATTGGAATGGTCTCGGAGTGGAGAATCCAGTGGTGATTATTTATAGGGAAAAATATAAGATCTTCTTCTTCAAAATCCTTGAACAAGTTTGGGGTATGTCCATTGACCAAGACATTCAAACCCTAGAGATAGGGTTTCTAGCAATCATTTAGTGGAGCTTCCAACCTGATGTAATTCAAACAAATATAAGAACATCCATTAAAAATTTGACTTTAATGATAGATTTTTAGTCAAATTCAAACTCTAGGGTTAACATCAATGACAACACCATTAAATAAAATTCACGATCTTGCTTTGTTAGGTTATGGATTTGTTTTACGATTTTCACAAAATCATTTATAAATTTTCGAATAAAATTTATCTTATACATAAAAGACTGAATTTATTTTTTAGAATTTGGTTTTGTAATATTCTTGATTATAATAACTCGATCAAGATTAATATTAATACTTTCTTCTACAACAATATGTCTTAACAATTTACCAATTGTGACACCAATATTGATTTTTTGGGATTAAGTGAGATACCAAATCATCTAGATCAAAGGATAATATCCCTAAGATGACCAAAGTAATCAACTTGACACTGGGAATAGACAATGATATCATTAAGGTAGATCTGGATGATCTTCCTGAGGAGGTCATCAAAGGCCAAGTGCATGTCCCTTTGAATGGTAGCACCTGCGTTGATCAAGACAAAAAGCATGTGTTCATTTGAAAAGGTGCCCTAATGAGTGGTAAAAGTGGTTTTAAATTTATTAGCTTTCTTCAGGCATATCTAGTTGTAACCAGAGAAGCCATCCAAGAATGACATCATTTGAGATTCTGCAACTTATGGCAGAATTTGAACCATGTTAGGTAAGGAAAAATTGTCCTTTACACGCGCTTTATTTATGGATCGGTAATCAAAGCATAAACGCATATCCCTGTTTTTATTTCTAATTGAGACCATATTTTTTCTACCCATTCTGAATATTTAACAGGAAAAATGATATGAACGTTAAACATTTTCTCTTGTTCTTTTCAAATGGTAGCTTCGAGTGAAGGATTAACAAGTCTTTGTCTTTGCCTTATAAGCTTGGGATCTTGTTTAATTGGAATAACATGTTGTATGATACTTGGATCAAAACCATGAAGATCCTTGTATGACTAGGCAAATACTTGAGAGAATTCCTTGAAAAGGGAAATTAACATTTCTTTTTCTTAGTTGGTACATTGAGCCCCAATTTGTAAAATCTTGGGATCATCGAGGGTATTGATGTCAACTGATATAGTTTTGCCTTCCTTTTTTGATTCCTCTCTATGACTATTCTTCGATGAAGCGACATCACTGAGAGAAAAGGAAATTTCTAATGGGGATAATCTGGTAGGATACTTGTTATCTTTTAGTGATATAATCTACTTGTCATCTATTGACTGTTGGAAATACTGGGGGGGGGGTGAATCCGTATTCCTTTTTAATTGTTCTTTTTATCACCAAAACATATATATATGGAACAAAAAAATATATAGCTGGAATAAATGCTTTTATTAACACAAACAATGCAATGAAATAAATACAATATATAATTGGTTGCAATCAGTTGCCAAGCACCAACTTGGACTTTTGTGAGGCTGAAACCTCTAGAGCACCAACTCTGTTTTTCCAAGGCAATAGTTCTGCACTTAGGAGCACCTACTCCCAAGGATTCCAATCCTTTTAGTTCTGAGGCTCCAACCCTGTGGGCTCCAACCCAAACTTGGTATAAACTATTTTGCTGTAGTTCTCTGCTCCCAAGCCTGTTGAGCTTTTGCTTCACTCTTGTTCTCTTGCTTCTCCTGCCTCTCCTACCTTTGCTTCAACTTCATCTTTGTCTCACTCTGATTATGCACACACATGCCCCTTTCCTTGTTTTTCTTGTTTATGTATCCCTGATGCCTTTGACTGTTTGTTTCCGCTTTCCACTGGCCTTTCGGCTTCCTTAACGCTCGCTTCAGCTCCCTCTGCATTAGCTTGTCCTTTGGCTTCCCTCTTCTTCATTGCTTTTGCTTTTCAGTTTCCTCTGTGCTGGCTTACCCTTCGACTTCCTGGCTTCTTAGTCGCTATAGATTCCTCTGTCTCTTCATGCTCGCCAACACTCCTGGGACACGTTAATTTAACGACGAGGACCAAATACATAGAGCAAAAATGTTGCATGTTAAAACTGTAACAGAGCCCCTTTTTCCAATGATAATAGGCATACGCAGGACTTTATTGTTTAACGGAGATGCCACGTCCCAATCGCAATCGCAATAGGCTTTCATTAAGGCCTCCTGAACTATCGGGAGCATTTCTTAATGCATTTTTTCCTTCAAACCCCACGCAATGAAAATATTCAAATACACATGAATATATGAGAAAAAACGACTGAAACGTTAAAGGGAGGACTTCAAATTTATTACACCCACATCTATACCTGCATCAGGTCCGTAGTGTATAACGCAATCAACACTTTTAGGGAAGCAAGGCCTTAAGCACTTGTGATATGTTGGATGCAACATAACAATAGACCAAACTACAATGTTGCATGGGGTTTGCAACATTCATCACAATTGATGCTTCCAGGAGGACAACCCTTTGGGTATTGCGATATGCGAGTACCAATAGGGCGGATGTGATATAATATACACTCGAACATATATGTTTCATTGGGTCTGCACATATATATCACTGTCGGGGGTTTTGGGGTGATGGCATATAGAACAATATCATCGATATATACATATTCTGCCTTTATACTTCAATATATACATATTTCTTCGCTTCGATAGTGTAAATGCATATATATATATATATATATGAGTCTTCTGCCTCCGATAATGTATTTACATACATATACACTATGTTGCTCCCAATAGCTCCTCATAGTGTATTCTTTGGCATTCTTCGCCATACTTTGCTCTGATAGTGTATTTGCATGCATACACTATATTGCTCCTGGTAGCTCCCGATAGTGTATTCTTTGGCATTATTTGCCATACTTTGCTCCGATAGCTGCCGATAGTGTATTCTTTGGCATCCATTGCTTCGATAGCTTTGTTTGCTTCCTCCGTTGGCTCTGTTTTCTTCCTCCGATGGCTTTGTTTGCTTCCTCTAGCTCCTCGAATATTTCCATATTGACATCAATGACAATCTATGTCAACAATCTCCCCCTTCATTATTGATGGAAATATTCTTCTGCTCTCCCCCTTTGACATCAATGGCAAAGGAATGCATACAGACTCCTCTTGTTGAACTGCTCCCCCTGCCCTGCACCATCTTTATGAATGAACTTGAGTGATGCTAAAGAGATAACCCCCATGTTTTGAAAAATATGTTCAAATGCTTATTGAGGAAGAGGTTTTGTGAAAATATCAGCTATCTGCTCCTTAGTATTGATATATTCCAAGATGATGTTTTGTTTAGCTACTTGTTCACGAAGGAAATGATAGTTGATTGGTATATGTTTGGTCTTTGAGTGCATCACTGGATTTTTGCTGAGACTGATAGTGCTTGTGTTATCACAATAGATGGTAATGGTTGATTTGTAATTGTGTTGACATCTTTTAGAGATTCCTTCATCCATAATATTTGAGTACAATAGTCTGCTACAACTATATACTCAGCTTTGGCTGTAGATAATGATATAGATGTCTGTTTTTTGTTGAGCCAGGATACTAAACAGTCTCCCAGGAAGAATGCATTTCCACTAGTACTTTTTCAATCATCTACACTTCCGTCCCAATTAGCATCGGTGTATGCAGTTATAGTCAGTGTTGAGCTCTTAGGGTACCAAAGACTGAAATCAGGATTTCCTTTCAGATAACTGAGAATTCTTTTTACAGCTAACAAATGGGATTGTTTATGCGCAGATTGAAATCTTCCCACCATTCCTACTGCTTTCATTATTTTCGGTCTTGTAGCAGTTAAGTATAGAAGGGCTCCAATTATTGACCTATAATGAGTTGCATCTACTAAAGAGGAGTCATCATTTTTGCTCAATTTGCAATTTGTGGTCATAGGTGTGCTCATTGTAACGACCCAGCTAAAAAAGTGAAATGACCCAGCTAAACTATATATAT
>APFE030005745.1:102801-122665 GCA_000404065.3 Pinus taeda
CCATACTCAATGATAATCAGTAACCAGGTTTTTCAGTGTTAGTCATTGTCATAATAGCATTAATTACCATCACCTGGTCATTCACATCACCGTTCATTGTGAACCAGAACTAATGTAAGTAGCTAACATAGGGAATACCTCCATCATGATATCAATAGAGAATACACATAACCATTCATTATATCGTAAACATAATATTAATAGAGAACATACATAACCATCACATTCGCTGATAATAGAGTCACGTTTCTGGATCCTTAGCCTGAGTTACTCATAGACTAAAGTATGCAAGGTAATGTCATATTAGAGTCAGGAAACTAGGGTGGGCACTACATATAGGTGCACAGTCTTCCATTCCATATCTTTTAAGCATGTCTTTAAGATATTTGGCTCAAGGTATAAACAATCCTACTCTGGTTTGAGATACTTGTAGTCCAAGGAAGTGAGATAACTCTCCTATCATTGACATCTCAAATTCTCTTGACATGTTTTGAGAAAATTCACGGCCCATTTCATCATTATTGCTAGCAAAAATTAGATCATCAACATAAACAAGTGTGACTAGTAACTTACACTCATCCGTCTTTATGTAGAGATTACTTCCTGCCACTCCCTTCTTGAAGCCTTGTTGTTGTAGATAGTGATCCAATCTTGCATACCAAGCTCTGGGAGCTTGTTTCAACCCATATAATGCCTTTTTCAACATACAGACTAAGTCTTTTCCTTCGATTAGATCAAACCCTTCTGGTTGCTCCATGTAGACTTCTTCTTTGAGTTCCCCATTCAAAAATGCTGATTTTACATCCATTTGATAGATTTTGAATCCTTTTGAGAAAGCAAATGCAAAGAACATCCTAATAGCTTCCATACGCGCTACTGGTGCAAATGTTTCTATAAAGTCATTTCCTTCAATTTGTGAATAGCCTTTGCAAACAAGCCTTGCCTTGTTTCTGATAACTTGTCCATCTTCATTCATTTTATTTTTGAATACCCACTTGTTTCCTATTATGTTTTTGTCCTTTGGACGAGGTACCAACTCCCATGTCTCATTCTTCTCAATTTGGGACATATCTTCTTCCATGGCTTTTACCAAATGAGGATCCTTGCTTGTGCAAATGTTTCTGGTTCTATCATGGATAAAAGAGAAATAACGTTTCTCTTTGGTGTAATTATCATCCTTCTTTGGGTTTGCATCCCTTCATCTATATTGCCAATAATCTGCTCTTCTGGATGATATTTCTGGAGAAACTTCATCTTTGAAGGGGTATGAGGTGGTTCTTTTTCCTCTTCTTCTTCTTCTTGATCTATGTCTTCTTCTTCAATAAGAGGATCATCTTCATGTTCTTCAGTTTCTTTTTCTGGAAGGTCTTTATCAATCTTTACATCAATGCTTTCCACTATTTTCCTTAGTTGAAAATTGTAGTACTTGTAGGCTTTGCTCCGTGTGGAGTATCCAAGGAATATCCCTTCATCAACCAGAGAATCAAACTTTCCTGGTGAGCCATCATTGATTTTTATGAAGCACTTGCTTCCAAAGATCTTGAAGTACTTTACTGAAGCATGTCTTTTTTTCCATAATTCATAAGGAGTTTTTTCACAATTTGGTCTTAATTGAGTTTGATTCAAGGTATAGACAACTGTCCTGACTGCTTCCCTCCAGAATTTTGGCTGCAACTCTACTGCTAATAACATTGTTCTTGCCATTTCTTGAACTATTCGGTTTCTTCTTTCAACTACCCCATTTTGATGGGGTGTTCTGGCAGCAGAGAATTCTCTTTCAATTCCATGTATATTACAGAACTCGTTAAATTATTTTGATGTGAATTTTCCCCCTCTATCTGTTCTGAGGCACTTAATTTTTGAGTCCTTTTCATTTTCTACAAGAGATTTTAGATTCTTAAAACACTCAAATGTTTCAGATTTATATTTTACAAAATATGTCCACATCATTCTAGTATAGTCATCAACAAATAAAACAAAGTACCTTTCTCCTTGGAGTGCCTGATTTCTAGTTGGTCCACATAAATCAACATGGATGATCTACAAGGGCTTTGATGTAGAGAGATCCTTGGTCTTGTGGCTAGTTCTGGTTTTCTTTCCATGTTGACATGGACCACATACTCCTTGATTTGGTTTGAATAGCCTTGGGATGTCTTGTACAACATTAATCTTGTTGATATTGATTAGATTTTCGAAGCTTGTATGTCCAAGTCGCTTGTGCCACAACCAACTTTCATCTGTCTGACTCAGGTAGCATTTAATTTCTTGAATCTTGTTTAGAATGTAAATTTTGTCTGGTGTTCTAACCCCTTTCACCACAAGTTCCCCTAAGGAAGAGTTCCTTATTTCACAGTCTTTGGTGCTAAAGACAACATTATGTCCTTGATCACAGATTTGGCTGACATTTAGGAGGTTTTTTTTGAGCCTGTCTACTAGTAGAGCATCTTGAGCTTTTCCTTTTCCATTGATAAGAGTAACAGTTCCTTTTCCCGCAATTCTGGTAGATCCACTTCCAAAGGACACATTTACTTCCTTTTTTCTCAATGAGACAAACTTCCTTTTGTCCCCTATCATGTGTCTGGAGCACCCACTATCCACAAACCAATGATTCTCATTGTTTTAAGCATTTAGAGTCAGGCCACATTTATCCATGTTGGGATTCTCACTACTTTCTTTTCCTCCTTTGAGTGGGCAGTTTTGTTCATAGTGTCCATTATTGTAGCATAATGAGCAAATCAAATCAAATTTGGTCAAGGGATCAAATGAATTGAAGGTTTTGATTTGTCCTTGAATTTTGGGGCCATATGGTTTGATTATTTGATCCTTTAGCTTTGGTGTTTCACTCTTGCGAGCCATGCAATGTCTGGCTTGATGACCAAAGTTTTTACAATGAAAACAATGTCCAAGAAAGATAGTTTTGTACCTATTGTAGTAGCCACAGTTTGAGTCATTTTCCTTCCTTGGAATTAATACCGCATCATTCTTTGGATTTGAGATGGGCCTTTGATGGAATACTAGTTTGTATTTGTTGTAGTATCCATGATTTGAATTCATATTCTTCTTTGGAGTTATTCTCTCTTCATTCTTTGGATCTAGGATGCACCTTTGATGAAATTCTTTTTCTTCTTTTCGGTTGCTGGAAAGTGCATCGACATAGCTTTTCACACTATTCTTAGTGCTTGTTGATTCTCCTTTAAAACCTATTCCAGAATTGTCATGTTGAGGTTTTTGAATTTTTAGGATAGTCTCAAGTATTTTATTTTCCAACCCTTTTGACTTCTCAAATTCCTTCTTTAGAGATACTATTTCGGCTTCACGTTCTTCACAAGTCTCTTCTTTTCTTTTAGCTTTGTTTCCAAGATATATTCTTTTCGTCTTGTTTCCTCGTTTTCTACCTTTAGAGAAATGATTTTATTCCGTAATTTCTCATTTTATTCAATGCCACATATTAACAGTTCATCTACATTTCCTTCTAGCCCTGAGTCATAATCATTTGTGAATGCCATGAATAACATTTCTTGGCTTTCATCATGGTCACTTTCCTCATTTGATTTATTTTTGATGACTACAAATTCATCCTCATCAGACTCATCTTACTTAGAGAAGGAGTTCTTCTTATTGAAACCTTTCTTCTTGTATACCATTCTTTTAGAATTTCCTTCATCATCACTATGATGTTTATGAGGACATTTTGCAACATAATGACCTATTTTTCCACATTTGAAATAGATAAGAGGCTACTTACCTTTTAGCTTAGATCCTTTCTTTAGCTTTCGTACAAATTGAGCCAATTCGGATTCCACATTGCATTCATCACTATAATCATTTCTTTCTTTCCCCTTCTTTGATTTTGAAGCCTTGAATGCTGCATCTTTGGAGCTTGGGCCACCCTTTCTCATCTCATAGACAGTGAGGATTCCATGGAGTTCATCCATATTGAGAGTATCTAGATCCTTTATTTCTTCTATGGTGCTTATTTTGGAGTAAAATATGTTTGGAAGAGATCTTAATACCTTTTGAACAATGGTACTTTCTTCAATGTTTTCGCCCAATCCTTTAAGAGAGTTGACCACTTCAGCTACTTGGAGAAAGTATGCTACAATATCTTCTTCATCTTCCATTTTTAGGCTTTCAAACTACCTTCTATGAGTTTGAAGCTTTTCTTTCTTGACTTTTGAGTCCCCACCGTATAAGTGAATTAGCTTATCCCACATTTCTTTGGCAGAGTTGCAGTTCATGAGTTTTATAAACTTGGAATCAGTGATTCCAATAGTGATGGAATTCAAGGCTTTTGCATTTGCATTGTAGTCTTTCCTCTCATCTTGATCTGTTGGAAGAGTGGAAGGAATTGGGCACTCATTTAGAACCGAATGCTAGACTTCAGTCCAAGGGACATTAAGTAGTAGGTCATTCTCTTTTTTCTAGAAACCAAAATTAGTGCCATCGAACAGAGGAGGTCTTCCTGATGCTTTGTGATTTCTCATCATGGCTATGAATCCTCCTTCAAGCTGTTAGGCTAATATGAAGAAGCCTGCTCTGATACCAATTGTTAGAAATACTGGGGGGGTGAATCAATATTCCTTTTTAATTGTTCTTTTTATCACCAAAACATATATGCATGGAACACATAAACAGATAGTTGGAATAAATGCTTTTATTAACACAAACAGTACAATGAAATAAATACAATATATAACTGGTTGCAATCAGTTTCCAAGCACCAACTTGGAATTTTGTGAGGCTCCAACCTTCAGAGCACCAACTCTTTTTTGCCAAGGCATGCACTTAGGAGCACTGACTCCCAAGGATTCCAATCCTTTTAGTTCTGAGGCTCCAACCCTGTGGGCTCCAAACCAAACCTTGTATAAACTGTTTTGCTGTAGTTCTCTGCTCCCAAGCGTGCTGAGCTTCTGCTTCACTCATGTTCTCCTGCTTCTCCTACCTTTCCTGCCTCTGCTTGAACTTCGGCTTCCTCTCACTCTGATTATGCGCACACACACCCCTTTCCTTGTTTTTCCTGTTTTATGTATCCTTGATGCCTCTGACTGTTCGTTTCCGCTTTCCACTAGCTCTTCGGCTTCCTCAATGCTTGCTTCAGCTCCCTCTTCACTGGATTGTCCTTTGGCTTCCCTCTTCTTCATTGCTTTTGCTTTTCGGTCTCCTCTGCACTGGCTTACCCTTCGGCTTCCTGACTTCTTGGTCACTGTAGCTTCCTCTATCTCTTCATGCTCACTAACACTTCTGGGACACGTTGATTTAACGGCGAGGACCAAATACACAGAGTAAAACTGCTACATGTTAAAACTCTAACAAAGCCCCTTTTTTCAATGACAAAAGGAATACATAGGACTTTATTGTTTAATGGACATGCCACGTCCCAATCGCAATCGCAATCGGCTTTCATTCAGTCCCCCTGAACTATTGGGAACGTTTCTTAATGCATTTTCCTTCAAACCCCGCACAATGCAAATATTCAATTACACAGGAATATATGAGAAAAATCGGCCAAAACGTTAAAGGGCGAACTTCAAATTTATTACATCCGCATCTATACCTGCATCGGGTCCACAGTGTATATCGCAATTGGCGCTTTCAGGGCAGCAAGGCCTTAAGCACTTGTGATATGTCAGATGCGACATAACAATAGACCAAATTGCAATGTTGCATCGGGTCCATAACATTCATCACAATCGACGCTTGCAGGAGGACAACCCTTTGGGTATTGTGATATGCGAGTATCGACATGGTGGATGTGATATAATATACACCCGAACATATATGTTTCATCGGGTCCGCACATATATATCGCTATCGGGGGTTTTGGGGTGATAGCATATAGTAGAACCTGCTGATAACAATATCGCCGATATATACATATTCCGCCTTTATACTCCAATATATACATATTTCTTTGCTCCGATAGTGTATTCGGATATAACTATGATTTCCGCCTCCGATAGTATAAATGCACATATATATATATATATATATATATATATATATATATATATATAAAATATATATATATATGAGTCTTCTGTGTCTGATAGTGTATTTACATACATATACACTATATTGCTCCCAATAGCTCCCAATAGTGTATTCTTTGGCATTTTTTGCCATACTTTGCTCCGATAGTGTATTTGCATGCATATACACTATATTGCTCCCGATAGCTCCCGATAGTGTATTCTTTGGCATCCATTGCTCCGATAGTTCCATTTTCTTCCTTTGATGGCTCTGTTTTCTTCCTCTGGCTTCTTGAATATAGCCATATTGACATCAATGACAATCTATGTCAACATTGACTGGTTTTGAATAAAATCACATATACTTTTTTCATCTTGAAAGACTTATTAGTTTTCTTCATTATTTGGAAGATGAGGCCTATACATAGATTGAGACACACAATCAGGCCTATTAGGTAGGGTTTAAAGAAAATGATTGAAGCATAAGCAACCAAATGGTCAGTTAAAACATTAAGCTCTCTGCGAACACGAGTAATATTAAAATCAAGCAATAGAGAGATTTTCTCCCAAGTCTATTGAGTATAACACTTGATCAACTTGTTAGTGGGAGAGTTAACTTTTGTAACATGATTGAATACAAGTTGAGAATCAATGAAATAACTTAGATATTTACACCCTAATGTAAGAGCTTGTTTGATTCTAATAAGAGGGGCTTCAAACTCAACAACATTATTGGCACAATCAAATTCAAGCCTAAAAGCATATTGGTGCATTTCCTTGAGGGGAGTACAAGGGAATACTAGAGCCATTTCCTTCACGTGGTGAGGCACCATCGAAATGTAAATACCAAATTTGATCATCTGATTGAGGTTCACTAGGTGGGGAAACATCCTCCTTTGTGAAGAGGGAGTAAACACCCATTTTGATCCAAGTGGATATTGGTGGCCACCTGCCTATTTCACTTGGACCACCAACACTATTTTCTATCAGTTTCCTATTTTTCAACATAGTTTCTTATTTCAACAGTTTTCTATCTTTGATAGTTTTCGGGTCCTGAAATTTCAAAGCTTTTTGAGGCCATAAACGATGTATTTTGGGGAAATTTGCAAATGTCGGTCGTTGACTCCCATTTACAGTCGAAAGTTTTTGTCTTCAGTATACCTTTCTAACAAGATATCATGTGTGCCAAACAAAGGTTGCATCATTAGATAATTTTTGAGGTCTAGAATGGGACTCCTAAGGAATATTATAAAATAATAGTGGAGATAATAAAATAAGATTATATTACATCATCAAATTTTAGAGGGAAAAAAGAAAAAAACTGTTTTTTCAACTTATCTCCCTATGATTTTACTCAAATTTCGAGCAATATCACTCATTGGGTGTGGAATTTAAATACTCATCCAAGGAGTACCCATGTTGCATACTTTCTATGGACCCTACTACATGAAAAATGAGAAATACATGAAAAAATGTGATTGCAATCGCAATTTTTCATGTATTTCTCATTTTTTGTGTAGCAGGGTCCATCGAGAGTACGCAACATGGGTACTCATTGGATGAGGAATTAAATTAAAAATCAAATGAGTGCTCCCACTTGAAATTTGAGTAAAATTGTAGGGAGATAAATTGAAAATATGAGTTGAAAAAATAGTTTTATTTTTATTTTTTTTAATCTTTTTATTTTTTACTCCAAAAATGGTGAATCATCCCTCATGGTTGACATCATCATCTTGAATCCTATTGGTTCTTATAAACTTGATTTTGGTTGTACATTTCTATTTTGAGTTCCATTTTTTACCTCAAAATTTCTCTAATGGCCAAAGCTACAACCCCAGGAAGTTAACGTTCCAACTAACCACATCAGGGCCCATACCTTTTGGCGCTTCATCTCCAAGGGTAAGGTTTTTGGATGTTTAGGATTTCTCAATGTTTCTTCATGATAAAAATTCCTCTGAGCCACATTGTAACACAATTCAAAAGGCATGTAGCTGTCATATCCCTTCTTAGAGATAAGTTGTCATTGCCTGAGCTAATTTGTTTTAACTCTGCATGAAACAATTTCCAACATTTTTCTATTTATTAATTGAAGTTCTATTCATTATAGCTCCGTGTTTTTATTTAAATATGTATTTCATTTCATTTCTTCATAAATCCGGATCAGTGGTATCAAAGCAGTCTATTTTATTTTTATTTTTTATGTGCATGTCCCCAACGAGGTCGGGGTATAAGAAGTTGGGATTGAATTTGGTTAAACCCTTGCAAGACCAACCTTGTTGACCCCAACGAAATCCCATAGCAGAAGAAAATAAAGACAAGGGAGTAGGAGATCCTTTGAAATTGTTGCTTGAAGAAGCCCTCCCATGATAAAGGAATGTGATGATGGACATTTTTTCCTAGATCCTTCAGCGATTGCTAATGGGTGGGACATCTTCATCCAACCATCACTTCAGAGGTGCCAACCCCTTTAAGGTACAAGTTAACTTTGACATTCCTATATTTGAAGGACAGATAGACGCAGATGCTCTAGATAAATGGCTAAATCTATTGGAAGGATATTTTTTGATTCATAATTTTTTGATAGAGAAAAGATTACTTTTTCACTCCTTAAGGCCACCCCCCATGTCAAGGACCGGTGGGAAACTTACTATGAGCATAAGGATGAGAAGGAATCCTCACAATTTTTAGCTGCACCCTCTTAGGAGCTTTTCTAAGATGTCATTAAGGAACAATATTAACCTATTGGGAATTATGAAAGAAAGTACACAAAATGGACCACACTACGACAGGAAAGGGACCAAGAAGTGCCAAAGTTCATGAATATCTTTCATACCCTACACACGAAACTAGGTATCAAGGACAATGAGTGACATTTAATACTCAAGTACCATGGCTTCTTGCACAAATAAAACTAGGATGAATGGAGTTCCTAAAAATCTCCTCGCTTGGTGCAACATATTAAAATGCTGTTAAGATTGAGCATAAATTTAAACAGAAAAAACAAGACATTGGATCTGTGAATCCAAAGCAGGGCAAAGGCACCTCTAAACCGCAAAACAAAGGAAAAATCCAAGGTGGAATGACCTAGAACAATCCATCAAATCCACAAATGAAGAATGGAAATGGGAAGATGAAGAAAAACATAAGAAAGTGGTGTGAGTTGCATAAGAGTCCCGCTCACAACACAAATGGATTTCACACAAAGAAGGAACTGGTGGCCAAGTTGAAAGCTTTAGAGTCAAATGAATGTTTCGACTCTTAGCCAGAAATCGACAAGGGGAAATAGATCATTGGTGCAATAACTAGTGCCATTGTTTCCACCACCAAAGTAAACAAAAATGAGTTCGAAGATTCAGAGGAGGGTGAGTGATTCTTCCACTCAAAAATGTAGGTGAAGGGTGCTATGTTGCAATTCATTGTCAATAGTGGGAGCTAAACAAAGCTCATATCAGTATAGGTTGTTAAGTGGTTGGGTCAGTTATCAACACCACACTCACAACCATACGCCATCAGATGGATCCACCAAGGGTAATATCTCTGCGTTAGTTAGCAGTGTCACCTTCCCTACAACATCATGCCTTTCATAGACGAGGTACTGTGTGACATTGATCGTCTTGAAGTTTATGATGTTTTATTAGGCCAACCATATTTATGGAAGGGTCATTCTATGTATGAGTCTATACCTCATACTATTATTATTACTTTGGGCTGAAATCTATACAAGATACTATAGGTGGCCCCACCTACCGCCATTTCTTTGACATATTCTAAGAAATGCATTAAGATCATCTCCTATAATGGGAAATTTGTTTTCTTCCTGATTTTCTCTCAAAAGGGGAAGATTATGGCCACATCCATGGCCCCTAGAAAGGTCCCCTCTACACAACAAAAGAAAATGGGAAAGGTCATGGAAGAGTATAAGGACATCTTCTCCTCACCCACAGGGGTACATTTACATTTTCAGGTAAATCATTCAATCAATCTGATTCCTGGAGCACCTCTACCTAATGGGCCATTTTACAGTTGCTTTCTTATGGAAAATGAGGAAATTAAGAAATAGGTTTAGGAGTTGCTACAAAAAGGGCACATCGGACCAAGTTCCTCACCTTATGGGATCCAAATTGTACTCGTATGGAAGAAAGATGGGACCTGGAGACTTTGCATTGATTATCGGGCACATAAAAAAATCATAGTCAGGAACAAACACATGACCCCATAGATTGATGACCTTCTTGGCCAGCTAAAGGGGGATATGTATTTCAACAAGATTGTTTGAAGTCTAGCTATCACCAAGTTCCGATAGAACCCACAAATGTATGGAAGACCACTTTCAAGTCCAAAGAGGGTCTCTTTGAGTGGTTGGTCATGTCCTTTGAGTTAATAAATGCCCCCATAGATTTTACGAGGTTTATGAATGTCATCTTGCGTCCTTTCACCAACTCGTTTGTGGTTGTATATCTAGATGATATGCTCATCTTCAAAAAGAGTTGGGCATAGAAATTACAACATATTTGATAGGTCCTTCAAACCCTGCGGTAGCACAAGATCTATTCCAACCTAGAGAAATTATCCTTTGGCATGGACTAGGACCAATATTTAGGCTATATAATTGATGAGTGAGGTGTGCATTCAGATCCAGATAAGATCCAAGTAATTAAGGATTGGCCAACCCTGACGACTCTAACAGAGTTGCACAACTTCTTGAGCCTTGCTAATTTCTACCAAATATTCGTGTTGGGGTTCTCTCATATCACTTGGCCCTCAAGTCAAATGACCAAGGGAAGAGAGAAAACACAATTTTTTTGGTATGAATCACAATAAAAGGCTTTCGTTGAAATAAAACATCACCTTTTCTCTGCACTAGTCCTTACCTTGCTAGACCTAGAACAACCAATTGCGATTGACATAGATACCTCTGATTATGATATTGGTGCAATCCTCACTCAGTAAGGGAATCTAATGGCCTATCAGAGTGAGACACTCTCTAATATGGTTTTAAGGTACCCCACCTATGATAAGGAAATTGATTGTTGTGCATGCCTGCCAACAATGGAAACATTATATTCTAGAGAAGGAGACAATCATCCACAAATATCACTAACCTCTTCAATGTATGCAAACAAAATGGAAGTCATAGAACAATCACCATCATAAATGGTCCACATATATACAAAAAATCCATATGAACATTAAATACAAGAAGGGAAGCACCAATCACATCACAAACTGCTTCAGTCAGCCCTTTATTGTGGAATTAAGCACTGTTCTCAAATATTATGGGCATGAGACCTTAAGATGGATGCAACTATATGATAATGACTTAGAATTCACAACTATCTACAAGATGTTGATTGCTGTAGGGACAATTCCAGACTTCCACATTTAGGATGGACTATTTTTCTATCTAGGACATATTGTGTTCCTTCAAGTGACTGTGCCAATCTGATTTGGGAGGCATATTACAGTTAGGTTGCATGACATTTTGGTGTGGAGAAGATAGTGGCAGTACTGTAGAATTATATATATTGGCCAAAACTCTGACAAGATTTTGGGAAATATATCATATCCTACACTACCTATTCCATCACCAAGCCAAAAATTAAGAAGCAAGGTCATACACCCCTTTGCCTACTCCTATTCGTCCTTGGGAATCCATCTCCATGGACTATATATCTGGCCTTCCTTCTATGAAGCATGGTAATGGCCATGTGTTTGTGATCGTTGATAGATTTTATAAGATGGTCGTATTAGCTTCTTGTAAGAAGAGTATCACAACATAGCTTATTGGCAAACTCTTCTTCGAATGGGTGTGGGTACATTTTGGGATCCCATAGACAATTATATTAGATCAAGATATTAGGTTCTTAAGAACATTATGTTTGAGCCTCTAGGAATTATTGGACACCAAGCTCATGAAGTCGACTACCTTCCACCCCTAGAACGATGGCCAGAAAAAGGTCGTTAAAAGGATGATAGTGCACATACTGCACATGTAAAACTCTAAGAATACATGAAAATGGGATGAGATCCCCCCTATGTTCAACACAACTACAAAAAATCTCTCTATAACTCAACTTGACACAACCCCTTTTAGATGGGCTTGAAATTTCAACCATTGTGTCCCATTGATGTTGCAATGTCTCTTGCAACTACCCAGGCATAATCCATTAATGTTCAGTCTGAGGCTGATAAAGCCATCAAGTTTATTGAACATATGAAACACATCTGCCAGTAGGTTCATGATATCTTGGATAAAGCTAATGCTAAGTGTTAGAGTAGGTTAATTTATTAGTCGAAGGTCTTCGAACTGTTATTTTTCCGCCTTGGAGGGGGTAAAATTCATAAATGTTTTCACTGTCATATATTTGACGTGTTACTATCTGGAGAGTCATGATGAATTTGGTCATCACCTTGATCATTAAAGTCAGTCATGGGAAGGGGTGTCTAAGCACTGAAAGCTATTATAACAAACTGTTGAGTTAGGATATTGAGTGTTGATAGGGTGTTTACAATTAAAGGAATGATGTCAAAGCAATGTAGTCATTAATGTTCCAATTTGTTCCCTCTTTAGACATCGTATTTTCCCCTTATTCCAATCCCCTTATTCCCTTGTTATCTCAAAATCCCCTTATTCCTAAACATTCATATTATCCCTATTCCTTATTTCAAGCCTAGACCCCCCACCCCCATTTTATCCTAAGTATAAATAAATCACTAGGACTAAATTTTCCTTTTCCTAAACACCATTGTGTGTGATGATTGACCCTTGTCCCTATCCATTTCATATGAATTATTCATCATACTTCTATCATTTCCCTATATTTTGTCATAATCCAAAACTCCGAAATGATTGCTTTTCAAGTGATTTTCAAGTGCAACGCTAATTAAACATCAAGCTTGATTATATTAGCAGAGTTTTTTAATTACTTTCAAATAATTAGAAAAGACTGCCTTTTTTCATTTCTTTTGATTGCAGGTGAATGAATTTGTTCTTCCTGCAGGAAATTTGGGAATAGATCATGTTTTGGAGCTGGGCTGCAGAGGAATTCACACAATGTGCTCATCTATTTCTACGCAGAGGATAAGAGTGCTACACTCTCACTGCGCAGAGGGTGCCAAGGTCGTAAAGTGTTGCACAACGTATTCACTGGCATGTAGTTTCATTCTCATAGATGGGAGAGGTAGGAGTCAGTGACCTTTCTTGAGTTTTTACTGTTTTACATCCCAATCAAATTCTGCTAAAATTTATACATTTCCTGCTAAAGGAGTAAATGCTACACTTACCCTATTTTGTCTAGCAATATAGTTAGATTTCCAAGTTCTCAGTCATATTTCATAAATACAAACTTTTGTCATTCTGTGATTGCTAAGAGGTCGAGATAAGTTGACGAGTGATTATGAGTTCTCCTGCTCACCTTTTAATCTAAAAAAACTTCCCTGTCAACAATTCCTTGACACAACTGTTTGAGTTGAATTGTGCTGTCATCATTGTCGGTGTTGTATGATCTGACCTCAACACATAGCTCCTTTTCAAAGTCGAGTTTGACATGCCAAGTATCAAGATAAAATGGCCCATGTTGTTAGTAAAAAAGGCAGAGATCTAGTGCACACTGAGCCTAACACCTTGAGCTTGATAAACTCCTCAACTGCTATTAGGGTAGATTTTGAAAATGCAGGTTGTATACCCTTTTTTTAGAAGGTCCAAAATATAGGTCACCATACTAGGCTTGCGAGTATGTTTTCCCTCAATTTTCAGGAAGAAAAAGTCAAGCTAGGAAATTTGGAGATTCTTGTGACTGAAAAACTTATTGTTGATGCCACTAAACTCCCTACAAAATGGGAAAAATGGTTTGAGAGAGATGAGATGGACATCCTAGCTTTCAAACAGTTTGTGAAGCCAAAATTTTTGGACAAGTTTGCCTCAGTGTTTCCCATTGTTTACCTTCAGGAGAAGTATGTTGCTATTTTGAAAGTCATCCAAAGGTACTTCACCTGTGAAGGAAGATTCAGTAGGTTTTATCAGTACCGTTTGAGGCTGTTATGACTTTTTATAGAGAGAAAACCTATGAATTTACCTTATTTATTACTCAACAGTTTAGAGAGTGTTAGGCCCCTATACTACTAGTGTAACCCCTTATTGTTATTAGTACAATCCACTTATTATATTGATGTACCCATGTAGTTCCCACATTGTTACTATTGTGCCCCATAGAAGCCCACTATTGTTATTATTGTGCCCTTACATTATTATTGTTATGTAGGCTCTGATTATGTTATGACCCCTTAGACTCCTATATATAGAAAGGAGGTCTTTTCATTTGTATCATCCAAGAATTGTTCATTTATGTAATGTAAAGGAGGTTTCCCCCTCGAAGAGGCTGAATTCTAACGCGTTGATCTATCTTTTCTATCTTTTCTTGAGCTGGTTTCATAACAGAGAGAATGCCAGTTGAAGTATAGATTCAAAAAGACAACCATGCTTCCAGTTTATTTCATTTCTCTCTTATCAAGATTTTAGTTAAATATACAATTGAAAAGAAAAAATTGAATTGGTCAAATTTCATTTCTAGTATAGATTTGTTGCCTCAAGCTGGGTCTTCATCAGTAAGAGTGGATGAGGAGGAACATAAAATGTAGGGAACACCTAATAAGGAAGTTATCCACTCAGTCAAGGAGAGAAAATTAGTGAAAAAGGAGGATGTAAAGCCAAGCAAAGAACTCATAAGCAAGCTCAGTAAGAAGGTCGAGAAAAAATACATGAAGGGTAAGAAGACAAACAAGGAAGAAAAGGTGCAAGTGGCATCACCACAGTCCACCAAGGTTAAAGTGAAGATTGAAGATACAATCCACGAGAAATTTGTAATGATACCTTGGACAAGGTCAAGAGTTAAAAAATAATGAGGAAGAGGCAACCCCTCAAGTAGTGGTGGAAATTTTTGAAGACAGACAGGGAGATAAAGAATATCATGGCAGAAAGGAAGAAGTGAAGGGACCTAAAGTAATGTAGCCAGAGCAAGAGGAAGACATAGCACAACCTGAAAAAAAGTGCTATACTATATGAAAAAAGGGTCCCAAAATGGTTGGAATGGAAGAGGCACTTTCTAAATATGAATTGAAAATAACATTACTCAGAAGAGAAAATAGGGATTTGAAAGAGACGGCCAAAACAATAGATGATAAGGAAAAATCACCTCCAGAAATGATTGCTAAGGGAAAGGGGAAACATGTTTCATTTGCAAAGCAGGCTAAGAATATTGCAGTGGATCTTAGTGGGCCATTAGTTAAAGTTTCTAAGTACAAATTCAGATATGTGCAACAGATGTGTAGGTAGCTTAGGCTCCCAGAAAACCTCCATTTAATCAATGGAAATAATATCAAAGTTACTTGGAGGAGCTGGAAGAAAGAAAGGAACATGTAAATCAGTTAAGGAAGCTAAATCAAAGCTATAAAAAGTTAGTCCAAGAATATCTTCAAAACTGTGATAATGAGGTTCGTGAGGCATATGAAGCCCTTGACAAGAGTACACATTTCATCAAATGGTCTATTCATGTGAGGAGGCAATGCAAAATTTTGTATGTTAGGAATTTAGTGCTGGATGCAAAGTTAAGGAGCATGAAACAAAGTTTGGATGAGGCATGGGATTTGTAAAGAAGTATGAAGATTCAACTGAAATGTATTCTCCTAAAAGGTTGCCTAAACTAAAACTAAGCCTATGACTAAAACTAAACCTACTATGTCATCACCTATTGAACAACCTAACCTCACTCCCAAAGCCTCCAACACCAAGGCTTCTAGCAGAAAGACTTCAGACAAAAGAAAGAGGAGGTGAGCAAGCCTCACTTCAAGTTTTAAATTTTGTGTTAAGTTCAAAGGTTACTGATGCTATAATAGTATGAATTTAATTTTTTGGAGTAGCATTTAGTGGCATAATGGTATTTTTTAGGACTAGAAAGCATTCGACAAAAAACTTTGGAAATACGCTACACAGGCACTACGCAGTCCATGCTCACGCTGTTACACGCATGTTGGAGGGAAGCCACCTATCAAATTTTCAAGGGGTTGACATGGAGCACGTGTGGCATCTATCTCACCTCCTCAGTAGCCCGCCACATGCTAGTTTTAGAAGCACCAAGTACTGGTCAATGCACAACTGCTACGTAGTCTTTTTCACACTCAACAATCAACCTTTGTGCCTTTTGCCATTTTCACTTCATGCTGATCATATTTGAAGATAATATTGTTTCTTTTCGAAAAAGTTCAATTTTAAATATAAAAGACATTTTTCTGTTTTTCTTTTTGAGGAAAAGGACTTTAAAAAACAATAGTTTTCTTCCTTTTGAAGTTTGGGATAGATCCTGTGTTGGATCGAAGATGCATTGAATTTAGACATTATGGTATCTTATGTATATGCTTATTTAAACCAATGAATACAATATGAAATGTTTGTTGTTAGTTTCACTATTGCCATGAAAACTATTGGAGTTTATTCTTGTAATCTGTATTGATGCATTTTCTTGAATGTTGAAGAGATTCCAATGGAGTTGCAGAGATATTTATGGTATGAATGTTTCGGAAAAATTTTCTTCTAGTTTATATGTTATCTTGTTGTGTTATCTTCTTAAATTGATTTGAAGGTAGTATGGAACAATTTCACTTGAATTCATTTGATATGCTCATGTCTAGCCGTGCCAAATATTTTAGTTTGAAAATGGAATATGTATACCTTTGACAATTTTGTATTTTCTTCTTGATAGTCATTTATCTAAGTTGCAGTAATGACCTGTCATTTATTCTGCAATTTTTGATTAATGTATTGATATCCCCATCTTCATTATACTACAATTTGTTGTTCATTCCAAAGAGATACTAATTGAGCCTCCATACATGAAATTGGTTGGAAATACATCAGCATGTTGGACCAGGGAGGTCATGATCTGTTATGAAACCAGCTCAAGAAAAGATAGAAAAGATAGATCAACGCCTTATAATTCAGCCTCTTCGAGGGGGCAACCTCCTTTACATTACATAAATGAACAATTCTTGGATGATACAAATGAAAAGACCTCCTTTCTATATATAGGAGTCTAAGGGGTCATAACATAACCAGAGCCGACATAACAATAATAATGTAAGGGCACAATAATAATAATAGTGGGCTTCTATGGGGCACAATAGTAACAATATGGGCACTACATGGGTACATCAATATAATAAGTGGTTTGTACTAATAACAATAAGGGGTGACACTATGGGCACTACATGGGTACATCAATATAATAAGTGGTTTGTACTAATAACAATAAGGGGTGACACTATTAGTATAGGGGCCTAACATGCCCCTCTCCTTCAAAAAGTGTTGTCCTCAACGCTTGAGTAGTTCTTGATGCTTCTGTATAAAATTCTTGTCGTCCCATGTGGAATCTTCTGCTGGTAAGTACTTCCACCTGATGAGATACGTTGAAATTGATCGATTTCTTAGCTGCTCCATATGAGGATTCGGTGCATCCTGTAACCTGACTCTAGAAGTAGCATCTGCATCTGCCAGGTGTGCATTTTGTGATTGTATCCATGCCTGCACTGTGGCATCATCTCGTTTTATAGATGGCCCTGCTGATGAAACTGATGAATGCACCAACACTGGGGTATTTGCAGACAGATTAGAACCTCTTTGATGTAATGCTAGCATCTTGCCATGCAGTAATTAGCTAAACCATTTAAGTCCTACTTAGCATGTTCTTGACTACTTGCGACTTGATGTCCCTGCAAAACTCTCGATCCAGCTTGATAGTTGCATAGAGAAGAGCTTACTGTGGTGACTGCAATATTCGTACCAGGAGAACTACACCCGCGTTTTGATGCATCACTTGCTTTTCTGGCAACACCACGCGCATCACTGTCATTTGTCATATTTTCAGATTTCATTACCTGAAGACTGGCAATGGACCTTGAACCATCAGCCTGCTTTAATGAGGCCCCATGCATGAGTGTGCTATTTCTTGAGACCATTTCAAGTAATCTGGACTGTGTTACTTCTGAACCAAATTTTGTACCTGCAAGGGCTAGGTCACTGGATGTGGTAACAGTTAAACCTGACCTTATGGAGCCTTGTTTTACTTCCGGAGAAGGCAAACTAGCTCTTCCATCACCACTAGAATTTAATGTGCCATGCCCAATCACTTCAGATTGAGGATTACGAATAGATTGGCAATTATCTATCCCTTGACATATTGCAGAATTTGAAACCAACTGTCTTGCTGACAAAGCCGTTGTAGCTGATGTAACAGTCCTGCCTTCAGAAATTAAGTTCTTTGGAAGCCCTTCATCTCTTAGTCTGGGATTATCTTCAGCGTTATTTGATTTAATCTTGGTTTCACCTGGAACAATTGGCGAGGTAGTGGAAGAGGACACTGATGCCACAGATATTCTTTCATGTGACAATAAAGCACGGGGAGGAGCCTCATAATCACCGACCCATCCAGGGCCAAATGAGACACCCGGGGGCAGAGCTCTCCTTATCTTCTGAGCTGCAATCTTCCAGGCAACTGGTCCAAGGTTTGCAGCAAACCAAGCAAGACCTCTTGCATAAGCATGCTCTGACTGAATTCCAACAGGGATTAGCTGCTTTGACTCCCCATCTAGAATAGTAAGTATTGAGTCATTTCCATTCTCTAGTTGGTTAAATGGCCTGTAAGTAGCACGACGGTTTTCTTCCAACTGCAGTGGCCGCCTTCCATTTCTCCAAACCGGTTGCTTAAGAGCAGACACTGAATGTTCTTCTGCTTTCTCAGAATTACTTTCAGCCAAGAATCCCATACCATCTAAATTTCCAAATAGATTTCCAGGCTTTTCAGCCTTCCATATCTTGGTGCTATCCTTTTTCTTCTTGATATGTCCTTCTATCTCTAGAGTTTTAGGAGTGTTAATTTCTTCCAATCCTTTACAAGATATGGTCGGATTCATTTCTTGACGCTCAATGTGATCTTTCACTTCTTGAACATTTTTCTTCTTGATATGTCCTTCTATCATGATAGTTTGAGTGGTAGTTTTGACCAATGAATTACAAGACATGGTTGGATTCATTTCTTCTTTCTCGATGTGATCTGTCCTCGTGCATATCCTCTTGATATGATGCTTCTTGAGACTTTTATTCCTCCTCTTCACAAGATATGTAAAATAATTTCTTCTCAGCACACTTATGACCTTTAGTGCATTTGCTATCACAATTGTAACAAAGACCTTTTTTCTCTTTTTTCTTCCAATTGTTGTGGTGTAACCCTTGTAGGTTGTGGAATGCTAGGAGAAACAACACTTCCATCTTTATAGTTGTGAAAGGTATGCTTCATAATTTTGCTTTCCAATATGTCACAAAGCCTTTTTTCTCTTTCCAATTGTTTTGGTGTTGCTCTAAAGAAGGTGTTGCTCTTTGTATCCTCATAATGTGCTATCATTTCCTCCGTGAAAACTGACCACGTAACAAGTTTTTTACGAGCACAAAGCCCTTTATACCATAAAAATTGATCTGGTTCTAAACATGAAGATGCAATACATACCTTTTGTAACATTTGTACACCATGTAGATCAAAATATTGCTCCATCTGACGTATCCAATTTACCGGATCCTTGCCATCAAACTCTCATCTTGCTTTTTCTTGATTTTAGGATCTCGATCTTGAAACGACTGTAACACTGTACTTTTGGATCTTTAAGTACTGAAATTGTGACCTGTAGTAGCCCTCTGTGTCCTCTTTCCAATGCCACCAGTCTAATCCAAATTGGATTCTCCAAGAAAAGGTTATGCATAATCTCCCAAGATGACCAAATTATAGACTAGTTCAGTAGACCGAACTTGTACGACATTCCATGAATCACTGTTTCGACCTTTGGCTGTGAAAAAT
>APFE030005745.1:122685-135104 GCA_000404065.3 Pinus taeda
AACAATAATAATGTAAGGGCACAATAATAATAATAGTGGGCTTCTATGGGGCACAATAGTAACAATATGGGCACTACATGGGTACATCAATATAATAAGTGGTTTGTACTAATAACAATAAGGGGTGACACTAGTAGTATAGGGGCCTAACATGATCACATCACTAGTTTTTTCCTAGAACCCTCTACCACCCTCATGTCAAAAAATTAAACATTTTCAGAACTAGTCTCTGTCAAATATCATATTCAAAAGTTTTATCTCTGATTTTTCTCCGTGAGGGAGCCCCCTCAGGTTGAAGAAGACCATTCTATCAACCAAAGGAGGTCTGTGGTTGCCTCTGAGTTTTCTCCTTTTAGCTGGGAGAAAACTATGAAGTGCTAACACTAAGTATAAACACCATCATTCTTACATGCCATTTTGTCACATCTTCTCAAAAGGTCTGGAATCGAATCAATCAACATCCTTGAAAATTTTTTCATCATCCCTTCACAAATCCTTAAGCATCACTTCTCCAAAATGTCTGAGTTTTTGGAACCATTTTCTCAAAATTAGTGCTTTTAGCCCCAACGCACCTTGCATTACAGACCACCTGCTTGGGGCACATGTTTCATACCTGAGCACTAGCGCTGATCAACACATGTTTCTCTCTTATACAACTGTGATGACTCTAGAAATTTAGGAAAAATAAAGAAAATATTTTTGAAGCCTCTCCTTCTAGAAGTTTTTAAGGTGGTTTTAAATATTTTCCATGGATAAAGATCTCAAATTCTTATATGATCATATATTGGGGACCTTATCTCTTATTGCTTGAGCTCATCCTCCCCTCATTTGTGGATCTCAAACCTAGAATTGTAAATCCTAAACTGCCACTTTCATCTTATAAATTTACTGCCTCCCATAGAGTCTAAGTTGTCTTTTGGAGATTGCTAGTACCCTCATGTTGTTGCTTTGAGCCTAAGGATTCATCATATTCATGTATTAGGGTTGATATTGAGGTGTGCTTTGTGGCAAGGAAGGACGATTCAATTTGGGGAGACATCTACAAAGCCAAGTTTCTATATATGGTTGTAACTCTCTCCTTTATCTATTAATACAAAAAGCATCTTGTTTTTCCTATACTTGTGTTATGTTTGTACTCATGTATTTCAATGTCATTTGACTCATTGATTAGAGATATTAGATTATTCTATGTGGATGTTGTGGCTCCTTTGCTTGTTTTAGTCATTTGTGTAGGTTATATTTATAACACTTGGAGCTAGAGTTGGAGCTTACAAGCAAGGAGGAGAGGAAGGCTTACTACAAATTCTAGGTAGGTCTCTTTCCCATACTCTAATATCTCGAGGAAAAATTTGATTTATTTTCCCTTATTGTTTCTAGATTAGGCCACTAGATCTAGGTATTTCATTTTTTGTCTGCATAAGTGATCTATTTTCCCCTGTTTTTGATCTCTTTTAGTGGTTTCCTTGACCTATTCATCTTGATTCTACAAAATACATTAATTGACTTAATTAGACTGGAATTGATCTTAAGAAACCATATTTTTTTAATATCTTGGTGGGGTTTCTTGTGTGGTATTTTGACTAAATTAGCCCCAACGCATTCTTTGATGTGAGACATAGCGCTAAAGTGTAGTCTCTCTTCTTTGTAAGAGAAGAGTGTAGAAGCACACCGATGTCCTTTTTGCACATGCGCTAATCCTGTATAATGCAAAAAAATTGCATTTATTTCCTTGCTCTTTATTCTTCTTTGGTCCAAAAGGTCTTCTTGAGTTTTATGAGTTTTTCTCTATGTTATAGACATATTTGGGCACTACAACCCCAATCATATATGTCCATAAACCAAGGGCTTCTGAGTCCCTAAAAGTGTTGTTTCACACCCTAAAGGAACAAGGTCAACCTGATTACATCATCTCCCAGAAGTTCTCCATGGAAAACTGCTCAGAACTGGTCAAAACTGGACCATACAGACTGCTCAGTGCTAAGGGATGTGATGCATTCTCACCTTGCCACATGCAAAAAGTGTGATGCATACTAAAAATCCCTTCTGTAGGGTGTGATGGGCGAGAGTAGACAAATGGAAGAGACAGTTTGCAAGGTGGATGATCATGGAATCTTCCAGAAACTTCTCCTGTGACACTTGCCTCTTTGAATTCGCCAGGGATGGGTAAGAGATCATGAATCTCCAAGTGGAATCAAGAACTCTCAGAGAGAGGACACTAATCAAAATCCCAGAAGCTGACTCACCCCCCTGCAAACATCTATATATGGATCCCTCATCCTAGAGATCCAGAGGCTTGAATCTTGTATTTTGTAAGGAAGTGATGTTGGTTTCTTTGTGGAACATCATAGTGTTGGGTGATCTAAGCTATTCATGAGGTGAAGAAGGGATTTCATGCTGGGAGGATGACACTGGGTCAGATCAATGGGTTGTAATCCTTTCTTCTATTTTTTCTATCAATAAAGCTATTTGAGTTTTCCTCCACATTCTTGTATGTTTGAGTTGATATATGCATTTGTGTGGTCAATATATATCTGGTTCTATATTGTTTATGATTGTAGATCTCTGTGCTGTGATGGTGTCATGCTGCTTTGACTTTACAGGTGCTCTTTGAAGCGAGACAAGCAAGGGAGGAGCAACAAAGATCTGTCAGAGGGGAGAGGAAACAAGCAAGGAGCCAAGTGAAAGACTGAGGTTGGTACTCTTTGCTTCTCTCTCATCTACTTCTCATAAAGGAAAACACAAGTAACTTTAGTTTGTTTGTTTCTAAGATAGCTACCTGTCTTAGTGGGACTAGCAGCTCTGCATGGACACTAGATTTTCCGATAACAAAATGGCGACTCCGCTGGGGAGCGAATAGCATGTTTTCTTGTTTCTAGTTTGTTTACTTTATAAACTACAGAGGGAGCCTGAATTTCTGCCAGCTAGCCTTTGAACTAATTTTGCTATGCAACCACAAAGTAGATAAACGCTACTTCAATCAATCTCCGGGTTAGTTTATGAATTAAACATCTGACTTGAAAACATCCTAATTTCCCTGGTGGTGGCTCAAGTAACCTCATTAGATCAGCCCCTACACTTTGTATTTACTTACTATCATTAGCTCGGCCTAAATCCTTGAACTAAGCTGCAAACTGTGACCAAAAACCAAGTTAAAGTCTCATCCTTGGACCATTGCACCTTCTCCTCTTAGCAATCTGGATGCATCGCACCTCCCATGTGTAGTAGGTGAGATGCATCCCTGTTTCCCAATGTTACAGGTGCGATGATCAGATAAGACTGTTTCTGCCTCCAGATTTTGGTTTTTCCTTCACTCTCTTCAGCTTTATTCAGGAGTTTTGCTATCTGTGATCAATATACCACTGTGGAAACTCCCTTCCTTTCAATTATTCAGCCTCCATTATACAAATAATTGTGAATGTTTTTATGTATTGTTCGCCATTTACAGTTCTCCTTTACAAAGAAGTAGCTTAATCGAACTGCCGTCTTTTGATTTGGAAGTGTCGCAAGTGTCATTTCAGTCAAAGAAAAGAATCCTACTCTTCTTGATGGTTGATTACACTGTTACTCTTGTATTTGATTTGAATTAATAGTATTTCAACTGTCGAAAGCAATTTTCAATTCAAAATCGCAAAGTGTCGTCATTGTCTTCCTTTCATCTTTTGAAGAGAAAATTGTTAGTACTTTCGCTTTGAAGAAATAATTCAGATTTGTACTTAGCATTCCTTTTGTCATTCACACATTAAGAAAGTGAAAAAAAAATACATGCATGTGCATTTGCATTTAGACTGCTTGTTGATTTTTATTTAGGACAATACATCTAGTGTGTGCTCTCTGCTCTATGTTGAAAGAATCTCGCTTCTCTTTCCTTAGTAGCTAGGATTTTCATTGCAAAAAGAAGAATAAACAACTGTTTATCATCTTAGATTTCATTTTAGGAATTGTATATCTACATCACACGGTGAAACTTAAAGGCAAACTTCTTAAGAAAGATCAACTGTAAAATAAATTCAATGAACATAAAAACACTTTGGAATCTAACACACAACATTTAGAAGTCTAGGCTAGAGATGTATTTTGGCGTCGTAAAGCCTGGTAACTATCGCTTTCATCGTAGGTTGGGTGATTCCTCCTCTTTGAGACAACAAGTACCAGTATGGACTTGTACTCCCACGTACCATCGAGTATATATTGGGAGACCACAATAGGCTATATCCTTTATCCTTAGGAAGCCCTGCCACCCTATCGAATGCAATGCACTGAACACAACATTCGAGAAGATTGACTACTGTACCATAAAAAGTATTATGCATTTTTGCGATTGGTTTGGTAATCCCTCTATCTAGATTTCTAGAGTAGTCTCTTTCTTTTCTTTTCAGACTCCTTAAAGGAAAAGATCCATCTGAGCACTTGTTACTTCAGGCTCATTAAAAATCGAAGGCGACTAGAGTCATCTTTAGCTTTTTCTCGACTCTTAAAAATTTAAAAAGTAAGTTGTGTCAAAGTGTCATAAAATTTATTTTAATCAGAATAATGTCACTGTTCCCTCGTTGATCTTAGGTTAAGAAAATGGAGTCCACCAACCAAGGATTTCCCCTTGGGTGAAATCCTAGTCCTTTCTCCTTTTGGGGAGAAGTTGGTGCACTTCATATGGCCACATTGTCCCTTCCAGGACTGACAATCGGCTTGCCAATATGGCTCTTCTCGACCTCTGTCATTCAAAGTACCATGATTCCTGAGCAATCAAATCAGCAACTAGATGATACTAGAGTTACCCCCGAACCTTCTACGTCATTTGTTTCTCCCTCTCCTTCTTCCTCTTCGCTTGGTGAAGTTGGTAAAACTAAAAACCAAGTAACTGAGAAGAAGAAGAAAGGGAAGGAGAAGAAGAAGAAGGAGTTGAAGGCAAAAAGGGGCAACCATACATTGTCTACCGAAAATCTGCACACTGCACCATCCAAACCTAAATCTCCATGTGTCATTTGCAAAGGAGACCACTATCATCGCGATTGTCCTTGCATCCCATGGACCTTAAGGAACTGGTCTCCCCACTTGCACAATCCGGTGTCCTCAATCTCTGGCAATCATGTTGATAGTACACCGTCAACTAGTGAAAATGAAGTCTCTGGACAGAAAAGGAAAATATAAAATTCCTTGTAGACTATGTGAAGGCAATCATGCCATCCATCATTGTCTCTTCCTAGATGAAGCTAAAAGACTCTTAGATAACCATCCTGCTTCACTGCTACGGCTTCCTCCTCGATACAAGAGGCTCTTGTCGAGTCCATGGCTAGTTGAAAATCTAACTGACACACCTTTGTGGTCGGCCAAAGCATCTATCATTGAAGATAAACCCTCTGAGTCCACACTGGACCAAAGTCAATAGGTTGAGACGACACTCGACCCAGTCTTGTCTTCGGAAGGTCTACCTTCAGATGATACAGTCACCGAAGAGAATGAGAGCGACACTGTTCAAATTATTTTTCGTAAACACAAACTTCGATGAAAATGGGGGCAATCTACCCATTCCTTTACCGCAGGAAGGAAGTTCGTTAGAGTCGTATCCGGCCGTTTATTCGGTCCCACCTCCGAGCAACCTAGTCGTTTCCTTCAACGAGAATCTACTAGGTAGACCCCGTCTACCGTCTAATGTACCATTCCGAATCATTGTACAAGCTTACAGAATGGTCATGGTCGGTACTACCATAGATGAAGGGGATTATCTGAGTATCTTTTTTTGAACTTCTTGGAAAGTGCTTGGTTTGCCATCGATTCTACCTGAGATGTAAAATCTGACAGGCTTCGATAAAGTAACCAGTCGACCATTAGGGATCCCTTCAAATTTTCCTATAACTTTGAGAGGGAAAACCGTTTATCTAAAAGTAATGGTAGTCCAAGGACCTTTAGATTACAATCTACTCCTTTGGCATGACTACATTTATAGCATGGGAGCCATTGTCTCCTCGCTCTTTCGAGTGATGTGTTTTCCACATGAAGGCAAAGTGGTTCAGCTCGTAGACCAACTTTCATTCCCCGGCTCACACATTGCTAACAGTCAAATGCCATCCCTAACTGGTCTTTTTACGCATGGAATGTCTCATCAGTCTCCAGTCCATCCACCTGATGAGCACGAGTGATTTGGTGATTGTGACTGAAACCCAGGGGGCATGCACCCTGATCTACTTCAGCAGGAAAACTTTAGGTATAGGGTAGGTTTCCGAGGAGGATATATGACTAGTTTGACACACCTGTTATCACTCAGGTTGTTCCCTTTGACTCCCAAGGGAATGGCTGCCGAGGTAACCACTAACCAATCTTTTAGCTGCAGGTTCTAGTCTACCTGTAGCCAGAGAGGGCTCTCTCTTTAAAATTTAGCTTTGTTTGATGACTGTTTTTAGACTAGTTATGATGCACTTGTTCGTTTGACTTTGGTAGGTTGATGATTTTCTTTAGAACTGCAATTTTGAATTACTGGACAGTTTGTTCCATTGGGCAATGGAGTTGTGATATTTATGTTTTTAAGAAATAGATATGTGAAGACAGAGTGTTGCTGCAGAGCAAGTTAGGCATATGTAAAACAATATATCAGACTAGTTGATGAGTGGTGGAACATTAGTAAATGATAGGCACTTAAGAATCTTTCATTATACTAATGAAGAAAATAGGGAAATAATGCTTGAGAGCAATTAAGAATTCTTAAACAGTATTCACCAGTTAGGATAAGCTGAAATATGAGCAGTTAAGAATTCATATCCATGGCTAATCCAGCAGAAAACATATTTAGTAAATAGTGATTGAGCATAGGGTGATCAGACCAAATCCTAGGCTATTCTTTTTCTCTAATTACTGAGATTATGAAAGTACGGAAATATGGAAATAACAAGAAACACATACACAGTTAGAAGAAACTTATTGGTTCAGCAAATGACACAGGAATTCTGCAACAAACACAGAGCTTCAAACACATCCATCTCAGACAGTATAGACACCAGCAATCTCCATCAACAATTTTATTAACAAAGGTCTTCAATATATAATAGAGTTCTTCAGGAAGAAAACCTCTTACAACCGACCCTCAGTGCGTTATCTGAGGGGATATTTATACAAAATAGGGCATAAGAATATCCTAGTGGAGAGTTATGGTGTAATAAATTGCACCACCAACTCTCTTACAAAAAGTAAATAATTCATAAATGCAACCCTAAAAGGCTGAGATAGCCGACATTCATTTGTCAGTCAGATGTGACTTTTTGGCTGCAAAAGGCCGCTGGAAACAGTGCTTTAAATGCTGCATTCTTTAGCTTGATATTCTGAGTGGAGTGCTGAGTCACCTGTTGTCCTGCTTGATGTACCTGTGTGCTGACCTGTTCTGCTGACCTGTTCCGAAAAAAAAAGGTAAACAAACAATGTGGATTTAATTGGGCAAAATTTCCAACATTGCTTGCCACCAATCAGCCGGGGGCAACTGATGTCTCCTCATTTTTACCACTACCTCATCTGCCTCTGTAAGTCTGTAAAAATTGGGAGGTTCTTCAAATAGGTGATTAATCTCATGTTCTAGGTAAAATAAATTCTCCAGCTTATCATAAAGGGTTTGCCCAGATGGGGGCCCTGTTTCTTCTGTGGCACTGTTGGAGGCTGTGATCTGGTTTTCTACATATTTATCAACCCTTACCATATAATGTTATAGGACAGCAGCTGTCCTGTACCAGATACCAGACTTGGGAGACCTTTGTCCTGCAAAACAGCCATTTTGGCTCTGAACTCATCTATGTCTTCTTTCATCTCCTGGCACTTCCTTTCTAGTGTTTGGCTGAAGTTCCTCAGTGTAAGCACCTTTTTGGCAGTGAGGATTGCCTCCGTCCTGCTGGATATGTGTAAATCAGCCAGCTCTTCCCTAGTGCGGTTATTAAGGAAGTGGATCATCTTAGTTGCCTGTTCAGGCATTATTCCCAGGATTGCCCTGGCTCTCTGAATTTCTGTATGAGCCATTTCTGATAGCTCTACCTGCTCAAAAATGGATTGGATGGACCTCCATTGATTTTCCATGGATTTGCAAATCTTAGCCCACACAATCCTTTTTATCTCTGCTAGGGTGTTGCCCAGCATTAACTCTTTTTGTAGAGTTTTTATTTTGGCCTCCAAGGCCTTTACTTCTCTCTGTTTTTCTGCCACAGTCATTTTTGACTTGTCATAACTGGCTTCCAGTTTGGCCAGTTTCTCCTTGGTGACATTTATTTCTGAGACTTGGCCCTCCAGCTCTCTGACAGCCTTCATCATTTCTTCCATGCTTAGGCTGGATTCTGCTGCTGCTGTGGCCCCCACGGTTGCTCCAGTGGCTGATGTAGCAGTGGTAGGTGCTGGAGTAGTGGTAGGAGCTGCTGTTATTTGAGCTGGAGGGGCAGATTGGAGGTTTGTGGAGGTCTGAGGTGGCTGGGAGGCAGTTTCCCCTTGTTTCTCCTGCATGGCTTTCTCCAATTCTGCCTCCATCTCCACTATCCTCTGGTTCATAGCCAGGAGTAATTCCATAGCTTGGTCCACCTGTTTTTCTTGGGCCATCTGTGCTGTGTTAGGATGGATAGTAGGAGGCAATTTTGCCTGCCTCCTCAATGCAGCTATGTCATCATCGTTATTCTTCATAAGGGCCTTGATGCCCTTAGGATCCTTTGGGTCATGCCCAAGATCAACGATTATGTCCTCCAAAGTTTTTATTCTATTGTCTTTGGCGGAGGAGGACAGTCTTTCCACATCCAGCTGTCTGTTGGTGTGCTTCAGTGATTCTTTTAGCTAATGGGCCAGCATTGCCCTATCAGCAAGTGTAGCATACACCATTTCCCCGGTTTGCTTGTGCAGCTCAATTTGGTCCATGGGGTGTATGTCTTTGGCAAAGACCTCCAGATTAGTTTTGTAGTAGTCAACTGGGGTCTTTGGGTGTGGAACTCTAGGTCTAAGATGAGTAAATATCATCTTTTCATCCTTGAAGTCAAAGGCAGCCATCAATCTCTGTTTTTTGGCTGGGGTGGTGTTGAGGAACTGCTCATATAGTTGCACTCTCAGTAATTCATTCTGAGCCTTAATCTCCATAAAACCCTCTTTGACTGTGGCCGGTTTCTGTCCCTGTTGTCTGGAGGAAGATACATCCACCGTGTGCTGTTGAGGCTGTGCTGTGCTGGTGGTTGTCTGTTGGCTTTCTTGCCTTTCCCTGTTTTGGCTTTCCTCCAGCTCTTCACTTATTTCTCCTTCAGCTTCAGGGTCTGTCCTTGGCCTCTTGGCCTCTGGTTGCTGCCCTGACCCTGTAGGCGGTGTTATTTCTTCTCTGTCCCTTTTCTTCCCTCTCTCATTGTTTAGAGGGGTCTGCAATACTGGGTTTTGGATTTGTTCAGTTTGCAGGGGAGGAGCATGTGTTGTTTGCTAGTCTTTTGAGGCACTAGGCTGCCCTATTTCTGTTTCTTGATGCTCATCCATCTTCTCCTTTCCTTTGGCAGTTGTTGCTGGAGCTTGTTGGATGTGCTGTGTGGCAGAGGTGCCTTCCTCTGTCTGGATTGTTTGCTTGAAAACCTGTTGACAAGAGTCCAAGTCAAGAGTTTTTTCAAGATCTTTCACATTTTGTTCCATTAATTCTTCCTGAGTCAATTCTTCTACTATTGACCCAGGCACCCATTCATCCTGATTTGCAAATGGTTGTACTTGTGAGAGGGGGGAGTGGTCATAGGCGTGCAGCCTAAATTTGACTCTTCTTGCACTTATGAAACCTTCAGGATCATAAGGGACCCACCAGAAACTCTTCTTGAGTCTTAGTTGCTGCCCTAATATTTGGTCAGCTTCCTGCCAACCATCCTTTTTGTTCATTGTGAATGGGCCTAGGTGGTCCCTGAATTTCAGGTTGGCCTTCTTCTTGGCACTGTGAAAATGTGTTAGGTCTGAGTTTATCAGTTGCCTATAGTACTCTAGAGCAAAAAACCTCATGGGAACGTACTTCGGGAGTCTGTATGGACAGAGCTCACAGCCATAAATTCTGATGACCGTGTGGTTTTGGTACAGGTACCAGTCACCAATTTTGTAGCTTCTGGATAGCTGCAAAATCTTCTGCATATCCCTGGATAATCTTGCAGGGAGAGTCCTCTTCAGCAGGTAGATGACTGGATATACAAACTGATCAACAAACTCATAGTATGAGTAGGGGGAATCCTGAACCTGGTGAAAGACTGAAGACCAGAAGATCACAGACCTTCTTTCCCCTTGTGAGTCTAGCTTCCTGATTGAGCATTGGAAGCTGTCAGTCTGATAATATAAGAACAAGTGGTAAATGTATGAGGAATATTTAAATATTGCCTCTCTGTCCAGTCTAGACAACTGATCATGTATCTTGACTGCAATGTACTTGGCATAGTTGTACTTGATATCAGGGGGCTGCATGGGGCTGTATGCAGATAGCATAACCAGCACAGTTGTGTCAACATGTTCATTGGTGGTGAACCCTAGCACAGAGGTCACCATGTCTATCAGCAGCTGGCCTACTTCATTGAAATCCTTATATGAGAAAGGGGGCGACCCAGAGGGCTGGCAGTCTGCCTTCATGAACTTTCTGGCTATGATTTCAATGTCTGGAGCAGAAAGTCTGGAGCCCACATCTAGCAAATACTCCATGGAGAAAGGATATAGCAACTGGGTCTGATTGTAATTAAGCATCTGGTTAATGGAGTCTGGAGTTATGTGAAAAAGGATGCTCCCAGATGGAGACTTCACAGCCCTGAGATCCTGGTCATAATTTTCTGCACATAGATGGATAATTTCTGGGAATATATTGACAGAAGGCAGAAAGTAAATAGGCAAATTGGACTGCCAAATCCCATACTGGTCACTGTTGGCTTTATGAGTGTTCCTCAGCTGACAGTAGGTCTTCAAATGGTTTCTTAGTGCCACAAAATCTGTGATGAGAGCATCATCATCCACCAAAGGTACAGCTTCTAGGTCTCTGTTGGGTGGGTTAAGGGGTAAAGCAGTTGAAACTTCCATCGTTTTGGATTTTGCTGACAGTTCTCACTGTGCCTCAAACTTGATTTTAGGGGTATACTGCTCTCTGTCTGCAGTGAGCAGTGTTGGAAGTTTTCTAAAAGGCTGTCACAGGTTTAACTGTTCTGGGGGGCACTCTGTCCCAATGTGGCAGAGTGTTTCTTTAGCTGGATAGCTGGTTAATTGCAGAGGTTTGCTTATCAGAGGTGAAGGAGGATGCAATGCAGTGCTTCTCAGCTTGTGGCTGGGCCCCGTAGCTGCCCTTCTGTTGGAAAAAATTGGGCAGAGTTTCAGTTTGCCGCGGGTTTCCCTGGCAGTTTCTCTGTGCAGGGTTTTACAGAGGTCTCACGGGCAGTTTTGAGGGCGAATAACCACAGGGTTTCTTGAATTACAGTAGAAATTGAGCAGGAAACAGGTTTTATATGGACAATGAGAGGGCAAGAGGGTGCCTGCGGCGAAATACTTGTTTTTAACGGCGTATGGGCAGGTGCAGCGGTCGAAAAGGTTGGATTGAGTATGGTTGAATCAACAATGGAGGCAGCAACAGTTGTAGCGGATGACTTTTGTTTTCTGACCGTTGGAAATCAAATTCGCCTTCAGCTGAGCTCCAGGTTATTCGGCAGCAAACGTTAAAAAACAACGGTTTTTTGCCCTTTTTATGCATTTTGGGCGAATTGGCGCCTTTTTGTGATGACATCATGCTGACGTCATGGTGGGCCCAAAGTACGGACGGGATGACGTGGCAGGTGACGCGGATGCCCAGGTGGCATGGCTGGCTCAGGTGGCATGGCCATGGTGGCGGGGTAGTCAGAGTCATGCGTGGGGCCGGGTGAGGTGGATGCACGACAGAGGTCGAAAGGTGGGGTGACGTCACGCTGACGAAGGCGTGACGTCAGCGTGAGGGGGAGGGTGGTAAGCGGTCTCCCCGGCAGGCCCTCCGGCGGTAAGTGGTTTGTAGGGGGGGGGCAGCGAACATATCCCGCGCCTGACGCGTGGCAGGGGTACGACAGCAATACCGCCCATCCTCGGGCCGCAAAAGATCGGGCAAGTTCTCAGGCGGATCAACCGCCCACCGTTGGATGGCGGGGCGGGAGATCGGACGGCTGGCGGAGATCAGGACGTGCCGGCGGGTTTGTGCGGTAGGACCTGCCCATTGATTTGACGTCTTATTTTAATTTAAAAGGCGCGCGGGGAGGTAGACTATAGTTTTTTGGGGTTTTGAGGGTTTATTTGCCCGCGCGCTTTTAATTAAAATTCCTTTTTTTTTACTTTAGAGAATGGGTTTTTTAGGCGGAGAAGGGGGAAAAGGGTTTTTTAGGGCGGGGAACCTTTAGGAGTCATCTTTTTGCAAAAGGGTCATGGGTAGGGGTGGCTTTACATAGGATTTTCTTTGCAAATGAGGGTTTAAA
>APFE030005751.1:0-37182 GCA_000404065.3 Pinus taeda
TAATTTTTCAAACCAAACTTATGAAAAAAAAAAACTAGACACCTTTTTTTTCTTTGTAGGAGCTCCATATTGAATTACTATAACTTTGTAATTTCAGACCTCCAAGGTCCAAAATTGCGACCTGCGGTATCCGTTTATGCCCTTTTTCTAATTCCACCAGTCTGATCGAAATTGGATTCTCCAAGAAAGAGTTATGCCCCACCTCCCAAGATGACCTACTTATATACTTGTTAAGTAGAGCAAACTTGTAATTTCAATCTGATGCTTAGAGAGTGAGTTATGACGATTTTCCCAAGGCCACCTATTTAGAATGTAATTTGGGAGTTTGTAAAAACCCCAACTTCCTCATATTATATCTCCTCAAATATAGTGAGACAAGATCTGAAATTCAGACCCAAGTGTCACCATGATTTCACCTCAAATGGGTTTTAATTTTAGAGTATGAACCTTCGTAGAAAAAATATTTGTAGTGAAAATTCGACGATGACCTATTTAAGATGAAATTTTGGAGCTTGAAAAAGCCCTAACTTCCTTAGATCATAGCTACGAAAATATATCGAGAAAAGATATGAAATTCAGACCCAAAGTTTACAGCGATTTCCTCTCAAATGGTTTTTTTTGAGCTTCTGAAACTTGGTAGCGAAAACATTATAGTGAAAATGTCACGATGACTTGTTTGGGCGAGAAAAACAGTATAATCCAAAGCTCTCATACCAAATGTTATGAAACCAACTCACAAATAGATAGAACAAATAGATCAACAACTTAGAAACCAACCTCTTAGAGGGGGAAACCTCCTTTGCATTACACAAATGAACAATTCTTAAATGATACGAATGGAAAAACCTCCTTTCTATATATAGGAGTCTAATGGGTCATAATATAACCAAATCCAACTAAACAATAATAATATAAGGGCATCGAAATAACAATAGTGGGCTTCTATGGGGCACAATAATAACAATAGTGGTCTTCTATGGGGCGCAATAATAACAATAAGGGATACAATGACAATAGTAATGGTGGAATCACTAGTATTATTGATCCAAAATGGATCCAAATACCCTCTAATTCTTCAAAAATCGTTTAAAAGACAAAAAAAATCGCATAAGGGGAACCTTAAAAATGGCAGAAAAACGCTATCGGCTGGCAAAAACATGAAGAAAATAGTAAAAACGGGTCTATTGGAGGCTTGAACAGTGAAGGGATAGAAGTCATTGGATCTGGCTGATCAATGGTCCAGATCTGATTGCCAAATCGCAATTGGCAGTGGCAAGCAGAGGATATCGGTGCATATCATATAAAAATTGCAATAGCATTCATCAGGGTCAACGAGGATTGTCGATAATGAGGACCGCTGATCAAGCACACAAATTGATGGCCCAAGTTGCATCACAATATCACATTGGCAATTGTTAGTAGAGTGCTTACCAAACAGCTTGGGGGTATGTACAATGTGTAATTGCGATCAATCACATCGCAACATCGGATCGAAGTAGCTTAATGGAGTGGGGACTGTATAAACATAACTCGCGATAGCTGGACCCGATGGAAATATAGGTGATATGTATTTTCAAGTCCGGAAAACTACATTTTCCTTTGTATTTGCGTTTTTTTCCAAATAATTAAAATACAAATGAACTAGGTCAATGCGATGAAACCGTTCCTGAAAAGGGTTTAAGAATGCTTGTGTATAATTTTTCAAGTCTGATATGGGTCATTTTGCAGGATTTTACAGTGTTTTAATGTATTTATAAAATACAAAGGGAAACCTTGGAACAGGGCTGAAGCGAGTTGTGATAGCGATTAAAAGGACCCGATAGGAGAATAGGATGGATTTATAAAAATTTGAAATCTGATGAACAGTGTTTTGGGCAGTTTTTCTGGTGTTTAAATGCATTTCTCTGTGTAAACAGAGAGCGGCCATTTCAGATATTTCAAAGGCCCGATGCACTATTTTGTTACAGAACAGGTGGCCACCTTCCCTAAAAGGCATTATGTGATGATTGCAAATGCTTAGAAGAGGGATTCGAGTGGACAAAGGATGAGAGACAGAAAGCCAAGAAGAGAAAATGAATAGACAGTGTAGATTGGCTTTAAAGGCACATAAGATAGAAAACAGAGGAAAGAAGTGTTGATACAGAGAAAAGACACAGACAAAGAGTGATAGCAAGAGTTTGTGTACTCAGAGAGGCTTGAGGGGTTCAAGCAAAACCCTTACTGTTGTATCTGTTGTGCGTTGAGACTCAAATTGAGCTCATATTTTTGTAAAACCTCTGCTTTTGAAGACATAATAGAGAGGTCACCATTGAAGGCTGGACCAGGAGATGTAGCCGAGGAGTATTGGGTGAAATTCTTATTAAACTTGTTGTGTTTACGTGTGTTATCTATTATGCTTCTTTACTACTTCATTGTCTATGTATTTCACAATCTCATTGATCCATTACATAAAGTAACATAGGAAAATCCATGCACATGAGTCTGTAATACCTTAATAATTGTTTAAGATCTCATTTTTAGATCAAGTGTTATCAGAGCATTAGGTTTGCTAAGGTTAGAAAATCTCGTGTTGGATTGTTGAATGCTAAGTAGGTCAGATCTCAAATTAGGAGAAGGAGAACTGGTTGAGGCTAACCCAGAAATTAGGAGAGTCTATCCTAGGAGGAAAATGGGAGAAGAGATTCCCTTGGAATCAGAGTCTCAGTTCATGGATAGTTTCATGACCATGAGAGCCATGGTAGAAGAGATGTATCGAGAGTTCAGGAAAGGTCGAGGTGAAAGTACTTCAAACTCCAAACTAGATAAAGGAGCAAAAGAACCTTCTCTAGATGCCTTAGAAGGCAAAGGGAAATGAGAAAAGCCTTCTACATCAACACCTCCTAATAGCCCTGCAAATAAAAATAAGAAAACATCTTTGATTAAATTAGATGTAAAATTTGATTTGCCAATATATGATGGAGAATTAAATGCAGAAAAGCTAGATAAATGGATTAGACAAACTGATGAGTACTGCAAGGTGCAGAACATTGAGTCAGAAAGGAGTAAAATTTAGCTAGCCAGCCTTCACCTTGGAGGAACTTCCTTAGTATGGTGGGAAGGAATGATACAAGATGATTTGAGGAAGCATGGTAAAATTCTTTCTACCTGGAGTGAATTTGTTTCTGCCATTAAAAAAAAGTTCTATCCACTATCTTATATGCAGCAAGCTATGATGAGTTGGTAAACTCTTCGCCCATTAAAGGGGCAAAGTGTACAAAGCTATACCCAAAAATTTAGAAAAACAACTTTAATTCTGGGCATTTATTTAGACTCACCTGAAACTTTGCTGAAGTATATAGGTTGTCTACATATCTATTTGAGAAACACCATTCTCATGTTTAATCCCACTAGCATAAATGAGGTATTTGTTTAGGCTACACATCTAGAGGCTAGAGGCAAGAATGTGAACCGAGAGATTGGGGGATCATCAAAACCCACTGGAAGCAAGAACAAGGAAAAGAGGAAGCATAAATGGAAAGAGAGGAAGGAAAATTCTGTACACAAGAACAAACCTTCATGCACTCACTACAAGAAGGATGGACATGATGATGAACATTGTTGGTCTTTACATCCAGAGCTGAAACCCAAGAAGTTCAATGGAAGGAAGAAGAAGACTGCTGCTTCTATACCGAAATATTTGGGGTCAGACTTAGGTGATGAAACAAAAATCACATCTACAGGTATAAAAGGTAAAAATTCTAAAGCATCTGCTAGTTATTCTGCAAAAACTATTGATAGTGAAGAAAATGATAGGAAAATACATGAGCTTTTTCATATTATAGTTATTTCCAAGCATCAAAAGATTGATACTTTATTTGTAACTAGCTCACAAGTAAACTTGATTTTTGAAGCAATTGTAAAGAAGTAGGGATTACTAACCACACCTCACAAGAAACCATATCCATTAGGTTCGGTATGTGATAAAGCAAAGGTACAAGTGACTAGACAATGTAAACTTAGGCTTGCTATTGGGTTAACATTTGTAGATGAGGTTGAGTTAGATATAATTCCCTTGGATATATGTGGTATTGCTTCAGGAAGTCCTTACTTGTATGATAGAAAATCTATTTTCTATAGAGCTGAAAAGAAGTATCAACTCACCAAGGATAGAATAGAATATATTGTAAAAGCTCATAAACTAAAAATAATTATACTCTGGTAAACTCAGGGAAGATGTAAAGAATTGTAAATACATGCAAGCAATTTTTACTGACGGTTGTAAAGGAAAAGAAACCTGATAAAACCAACATATTTATGGGCTATGATGCTAAACAGAAAGCTGATTTAGAAAAAGTTGTTTCTGAATATGATATCCTCTTTCAAGAACCTAAAGGTCTACCACCCAAAAGGGAAGTTGTACATGATATTCGTTTGCAGCAAGATGATCTATTACCTAACATCAGAATGTACATGTTATCCGCTTTAGAGAATGTAGAGATCAAGAAGTAGGTACATGAGCTGCTCGAGAAAGGGTTCATAAGAAAAAGCACATCACCATGTGGATCTATAATCATGTTGGTGAGAAAGAAAGATTCTTCATGGAGGATGTTCATTGATTACAGAGCACTGAATAAAATAATGATCAAGAATCATTATTCCCTTCCTCGCATTGATGATTTAATGGAACAACTGAAAGAAGTTGTTTAATTTTCCAAGCTGGACTTGTGTAGTGGTTACCATCAGGTGAGAGTAGCAGAGGAAGATGCAAGGAAGACTGCTTTCAAAACAAAGCAAGGGTTGTATGAATGGCTAGTTATGAATTTTGGCTTGACTAATGCTCCTGCCGCTTTTATGAGAGTTATGAATGATGTAATCTGACCTTTTATTGATTATTTTGTAATTGTATATTTAGATGACATTCTTATTTTCAGTAAAACATGGGAAGAACATTTGAAGCATGTAAAGCAGACTCTAGATGTTTTGAAAAAAGAAAATCTCTATGTTAAGTTATCAAAATGTGAATCTGGCAAAACATATTTAAATTATATCCCTCTAAGGTTGAAGTCATTGTGAATTGGCCTAAACCCAAATCTGATACAGAAGTTAGAAGCTTCCTAGAAGCAACAAAGTATTGCAGAAAGTTTATTGCTAACCTTTTCTTAATTGAAGCGCCCTTACATACTTTAACAAGATTGAAGAAGGTGTTTCAGTGGGGAGGCAAAGAATAGAAAGCCTTCAACATCTTGAAAGAAAAAATTAGTACAACACCAGTATTAGCATTGCCAGATATTTGAAGACCATTCAAGATTCAAATAGATCCTAGTGACTATGCCATGGGAGTAGTGTTGATGCAACATGGTAAACCCATATGCTACCATTCTAAGATGTTTAATTCTGCAGTAGTTAATGATCACACATATGATAAAGAATTGTATGCATTAGTACAAAGTGTAAAGAAGTGGAAAGATTACTTAATGGGCAAAGAAACAATCACCCATACTTATCATCAACCACTTCAGTATTTGCACTCACAAACTAAATTGCAACAATCAAGACACTATAGGTAGATGGGTTTCCTACAATAGTTTCACATAGTCATCAAATATAAAAATGGAATACAGAATAAAGTTGTAGATATGTTGTCCAAACCAATCATAGATGCGTCCACTATACTTAAGCATAATTCAGTAATTCATGAAAGCTACATTGAACAATATTCTCAACATATAGATTTTAAAGATGTATATGCAACTTTATGTCATGGCAAAAGAGTGGAAGAATTGGATTATTATGTTAAGGAACAAATCTTGTATCATTTGGGAAAGCTATGCATTCCACAAACTAAAATATTTAACATAATTGGGGAAGCACATACTTCTCTGGTATCAGGTCATTTTGGTGTAATTAAAACAGTTGCATAGCTACAAAAGTTATGCATTGGCCAAGAATGCATGAAACAGTTTCTAGATATATTAAAGGGTGTACCATGTGTGCTAAAAGAAAGCCCAACAATAGAAAATTAGGCTTGTACACTCCACTACGAGTTCATTCTCATCCTTTGGAAAGTGTTTCCATGGAATTTATTGGGGGATTTCCAAAATCTAGAAAAGGTCATGACTGTTTATATGTTATTGTGGACACGGTCAGCAAAATGTGTATTTTAATACCTTGTAATAAGTAGATTACAATTGAACAAACAACGAATTTGTTCTTTCAGCATGTCTAGGTGCATTTTGGGTTACCCACTTCCATAGTATCTGATGGAGGCTCCTGATTTGTTGGGAAGTTTTGGTCAAGTCTGTGGGAATTGATGGACACTAGATTGAAAAAGAGAACAACCTTTCATCCACAAACAAATGGCCAAACAGAGGTCGACTAAAGGATAGTGATCCAGTTGCTTAGGAGTTATTGTAGCAAGCATCCCAATCTTTGGGATGAACATTTATGTTATCTGCAACATGCTTACAACCATGCCAAGCATTATCGTACATAGAGATCTCCTTTTGAGACTTGCTTTAGTTCTATACCAAGGTCTCCCTTAGATTTTGTCTTTGAAAAAGACATAGCAGTTGATGGACAAAGTGATGTGGACAAAGAAACCAAGTTCATTGAACAGATCCAAGAAATTCACCAAGCAGTGTAGGAACAGTTGGAAAAGATCCAAACCATGTACAAGGTAAGGCATGATAAGCATCGGATGGAGCATAGCTTCCAAGTTGGTGATCAAGTCTGGATGTATATCAGCAAAGGCAGGATGCAAGGTGAAGGAAAGAAATTGAAGCCGATAAGGTATGGTCCTTTCAAGATATTTGAGAAAATTGATAATGCTTTCCACCTTCATTTCCCAGCTTACATGCACATCTATTCAGTGGTTAATGCAAAAAAATTAAGACCGTTGGAACCTTCATTAATTGAATATCCCGAAGAGCAAATTCAATTGTCTTCTATTGATGATGTGTTTCCTGAATACCTCAATGAATTGCAGGAAGATACAGTTCTGGATATGAAGGTGAGAACCACGTGTAGAGGGGATGTTGAGCACCTAAGAATCAGACTCAAAGGTTCAAAACCAAGCAGCACACGATGGATAGAAATTGGGCAAGTGAGGAAGGTGTATCCTCACTTGATTGATGCTTGAAAACCAATTTTTGGTGGTCTAAAATCATTTTTTAATGGGAAGGCGTGATCCAAAATGGATCCAAATACCCCCTAAGTCTTCAAAAATCATTTAAAATACTGAAACAATCACATAAGGGGAACCTTCAAAATGGAAAAAAAACTATCAAGAGATAAAAACATGAAGAAAACAGTAAAAATGGGTCTATTAGAGGCTTGAACAGTGAATGCACAGGAGTCGTTGGATCTAGCCAATCAATGATCCAGATCCGATCGGTAAATCACAATTGGTGGTGGCAGGCCTAGGATATCGGTTCATATCATATAACAATTGCGATAGTGATCAGCGGGGTCAAGGAGGACCATTGATCAAGTGCGCAGATTGACGGTCCAAGTTGCATCGCAATATTGCATCGGCAATTGTCATTGGAGTGCTTACCAAACGACTTGAGGGTATGTGCGATGTGCAATTGTGATCAATCGCATCACAACACCGCTTCGGAGGAGCATAATGGAGCGGGACCAGTATAAACATAACTCGTAATAGCTGGATATGATGGAAATATAGGTGATATCTTATATATTTTAAAGTTTGGAAAACCACATTTTACTTTGTATTTGTGTTTTTTTCCAAATAAATAAAATACAAAGGAACTAGGCCGATGCAATGAAACTAGACCCAAAAACGGTTGATGAATGCATGTGTATAATTTCTCAAGTCCGATATGGGCTGTTTTGCGGGATTTTAGAGTGTTTTAATGTATTTTTAAAATACAAAGGGAAACGTTGGAATAGTGCCGAAGCGACTTGCGATAGAGATTAAAAGGAAGACCCGATAGGAGAATAGGACGAATTTATGAAAATTTGAAATCCGATGAACAATGTTTTGGGCGGTTTTTCCCATGTTTGGATGCATTTCTTTGTGTAAATAGAAAGCAGGCATTTCATGGATTTCAAATTCTTGATACACTCTTGCGTTGTAGAATAGGTGGCCACCTCCCCTAAAAGGTGTTATTCCATGATTGAAAATGCTTAGAAGAGGGATTTGAGTAAACAGAGACTGGAATAAAGAAAGCCAAGAATAGAAAATGAAAAGACAACACAGATTGGATTTAAAGCCACATGGGACAGAAAACAGAGGCAAGCAGTGCTAAGATGGAGCAAAGACATAGACAGAGAGTGATAGCGAGAGTTTGTGTACTTAGAGAGGCTTGAGGGGTTCAAGAAAAACTCTTGTTTTTGTATCTGTTGTGTGTTGAGACTCAAATTGAGCTTATACTTTTGTAAAAACTCTACTTCTGAAGACATAATAGAGAGGTCACCACTAAAAGCTGGATCAGGAGATGTAGCCCATGAGTATTGGGTGAACTCCTTATTAAAATTCTTGTGTTTGTGTGTGTTGCCTATTATGCTTCTTTGCTACTTCATTGTATGTGTATTTCACAATCTTATTGATCCATTGCATAAAGTAACATAGGAAAATCCATGGACATGAGTCTGTAATACCTTAATAATGGTTTATGATCTCATTTTCAAATCAATTATAGGAACCTAACATAATATAGAGGAAAATAAAAATGGGGCCATGAAAAATTCTCCTAACCCAATACTTCTTGCCCTCAAGAAATCCATATCGGTCTACTATAGAGGAATATGAAAAGTGATACCAACATCCCATATGAATCATTGGTCTGTGACATGCCTCCATGCTAACCAAACATGAATGAATCCCTCAATACCTGCATCCAAAAAACTTCTTTGACTCAATTAGTCGTTTATGGATCCCACTAGATCCCAAAACACCCATGACCAATCATCATTGCCCACACCTCATGGCTCTATATTTTCCCTTTCTTTGTTCATAAACATTGCTCCACCAAACAAATACCAACTCATCACCTCTCTCAAATCAAACCCTAGGCATAAACTAAGTTCAATCCTATCATGTTGATGTTGTGCTCAAATTTTGATGAGTGGAAAACCTACACCTTGCTGCCAACTGAATCATGTAGTATTCCAAACATGTAAGGTCTCCTGAAGTACTATGCTCTTCTCTAAAATTGATGCACCATCAATATGATACTAACTCATGATATTCCACCAATATTTCTTGTGAAAAAAATCGAATGCATGAACACCTATGTATGGAACACGACTATTATGTTTTCATTGGTTCATGCTTAAATCATGCTACTGTTTTTGGTCCCATAGTTGGATTTGTCTAAGAAATCATACCCCACTTCCTATAAGGGGCCTAAGTGGGAAAGTTTTCTTGCAAGCCCTATCTATGTATGCCAGGAGGGAGCTTCTCCCTTAAACTACTTCAACTTTGTCAACTTCTAGCACGTCTACCTACACCTCATGATAGGGTAGGCCCAAATATAGATGCATCAACATCTCAAAAATATCCTCCCTCATATGACTGGAAGATCCAAGCTCCTTTGGTCGACTAACCTTCTATTGAAGTATGATGTCAAGCTCTAACACCTCATGATGACAAGTGTCTACAAATAATACCACCTCACTAGTTACCTATACACCTCTATGCTTCTTGCCAATGGTTAGGCTAATGGACTGTTGCTCATCCTCCCTCGGCATGCGTTGATCATGGGTCACAAAGTGGCTCTCCAAAAATAGCCAATCATGCATACTATGCATATAATCCTCCTAATATGATTCATTCCCCACCATTTTCTATTGATGCTGAATCCTCACTAGTGACTCATTTACTTGAATGTCTCCCATAGGATCCACTAACTACTCACCATACACACTGCAATATATATCCAACTTGTTATCAAGAAATCCTCATAACTTCCAATTCTCCTCAGAGGCATCCTCATATGAATCTATGGACTCATCCAAAGAATAGTCCTTGTATTATAAGTCAGAAGGAATTTCATCCTACTCCAACTCTCCCATCTCTTTTGCATTGCTCAATCGTGAGTGGTTAGATCCCCAAGATTCCTTGTAAATTAAGTAAATACCCTTCCTCAAATATTTTTTTTCTTTTTTTTTGTGTGGGTTGTCACCACTAATCCCTTGTAAATCCTCTTGGGTCAATTATCGCATTAATAGACCAATTTTTTTCTTAACCAACAGGTGAGACCAATTTGTATCTCCTCTAAATGGCCAACAATCTAGATTTCTACTTCCTATAAATGGCGTCATGGCCCCCTATACATGGGGACAAAAGGGATTGCATGTGTGTTATGACTACGCCATAATGATGTTTCCTAATATTGAATAAGCATTGGAACATCTCCAACATCAAGTCATCACACACACACTCAAACATGAATTCATGAGGTCTAACCAAGGACATGACATCTACAATATATAACGTCTTCTAAAAGGTAGTGCCCTCAATTTTATCCAAATCATAAAAGGTCTCCATTGTAAATTTGAAGGCTCTCCTCATAATTCCATCACTATAAGCGGGTATACGTGAAGTCAACATCATGATACTAATGAGACATGAGGGAAATGCAAGTTTGACTCCTATACAAGGGTTCTTCAAATACTAGTTTTAAATCCCAAATCTAACTCTTCCAATCTAATTGATCCACCTTGGAGAGGAGTGAAGAATTATTTTCTAATTTGAAAATGGATTTTACTGTAACACCCATGTACCGCAAATTTGTTGCAAGTGCAACAATTTTGGGTCCCAAATCATGTTCTTCTTATGGCTGCTCTTGTTTTAGCATAGAAAGTAGGGGTCTAATGGGTCATAATGTAATCAGAGCCCACATAACAATAATAATGTAAGGGCACAATAATAACAATATTGGGCTTCTATGGGGCACAATAGTGACAATATGGGCACTACATGGGTACATCAATATAATAAGGGGGTTGTACTAATAACAATAAGGGGTTACACTAGTAGTATAGGGGCCTAACATGCCCCTCTCCTTCAAAAAGTGTTGTCCTCACTTGAGTAGTTCATGATGCTTCTCTATAAAATTCTTGTCCTCCCATGTGGAATATTAAGAGGGTAAGTTCTTCCACTTGATGAGATACTCTGAAATTGATCGATTTCGTAGCTGTCGGTTTCTTGTTTCTGCTCCAGGTTCCAATATGATTTTTCCTTCCTCTTCCATTTCTGGCAATATTATTTTAATTGGGATCTTTTGCAACTTTTGAATAAGTGGCCATACTTCTTCGTCCTTCTTCCATTCATCCCTTGCCTCGTTTATCCAATCTGGTTGAATAATAGAAATAGCACAAAACAATGCTTCCACATCCTCATCCTTGAAGAGTCTTCCCATTCGGGAAGGTTTCCATTTTTTAAGTGCATGTAGTATTGCCGACATTTCCTTCTCATAAATAGCTTGCTTGAGATGTAGTAGTAAAAATACCCAATCACCTACATCAAAAAAAATTTCACTACGATGTTGATCTACCTGTTGTTTCATTTGATTTTGCACCGAAGTGGCGTTATCCTTTAAAAGTTGGAGAACTTGTTGTTGATGCTCGACGTGATCTTTCACTGCTTGAACCGTTTTCTTCTTGATATGTCATTCTATCTCTAGAGTTTGAGGAGTGGTAATTTCTTCCAATCCTTTAGATGTAGTAGTAAAAATACCCAATCACCTACATCAAAAAAAATTTCACTACGATGTTGATCTACCTGTTGTTTCATTTGATTTTGCACCGAAGTGGCGTTATCCTTTAAAAGTTGGAGAACTTGTTGTTGATGCTCGACGTGATCTTTCACTGCTTGAACCGTTTTCTTCTTGATATGTCATTCTATCTCTAGAGTTTGAGGAGTGGTAATTTCTTCCAATCCTTTACAAGATATGGTCGGATTAATTTCTTCATGCTTGATGTGATCTTTCACTTCTTGAACATTTTTCTTCTTGATATGCCCTTCTATCTTGATAGTTTGAGGAGTGGTAATTTCGACCAATGAATTACAAGATATGGTTGGATTCATTTCTTCTTTCTCGATGTGATCTTTCACTTCTTGCACCATTTTCTTCTTGATATGTCCTTCTATCTTGAGAGTTTGAGGAGTGGTTTAACTCGGTCTAGTGGCATAGCACTAACCTATTTTGGAATCAAGGATATGAAAGAGGTATCGAGCACCTTCAAGACCATTTTGTTTTTCCTTGAGTCCTCCACCACATCGATGACATCGTGCTTGACTATTCCCCAACATGCTTCAAAGAAGTCAACATTGAAGCCATCTGGACCTAGCACTTTTCCTTTTTTCATCTCTTTGATGAATCTGCTGACCTCCTCCTCATTCATTGTTCTGTTTAGATTATAGTTGTCTTCTCTTGTCATAGGCTTAGGATTGTGCTTTCTAAATTCATTGATGAATTGAGATCTATCTAAAAGAGGTTCCTCAACTATGCCTTGGAAATGTGAACCAGTGCAACTTCTATTTCTTTGTGGGTATTGAGTTGATTTCCTTGAGAATATTTGATTTTTGAAATCCTGTTATGAGACTTGTGAGCCATGGTGACTTTGTGAAAAAACCAAGTATTCCTTTCTCCTTCCTTTAACCGTAGTACCCTTGATTTCTGTTTCCTAAATATCTCGTCTTGTTTTCATAATCCTTCCTATTCTCGTTGATTATGGTCAACTTGTTCCTTTCTCTCCTCGTTGAAGCCATCTGTTATGAGGATCTGGCTAATTTCTTGTAGCTTCTGTTCAACTGTATTTTTGAATTCAAAAATGTTTCCAAACTCATTCTTATACCAATATTTAAGCCTAGGTTTGATGTGATTCAATATTTTATGTAGGAGGAAAATTTTTATGCCCTGGACTTGCATATCCTCTCTCCATCATTTTTCAATATTGCTGATAGAGTCAGGATGGGTAAGACAAATGTTTTCAAACTTGAAAGGTTTGTTTCTTGAAGTTGCTATAAAGGACACTTCGAGTTGAACAAGCTAGTGATCTGAGCCACCAAAAGGGAGTATTGTAGCTGGCAAGTCAGGGCCTGTAAGGATGAGTTCCTCTGAGATAATAAATTTGTCAAGTTTTGAGGCCACTTGAGACTCTCCTCCCCTTTTATTTTTTTTTTCCAAAGGAAAAATTATAATTTTATTAATTAAAAAAAATTACATGTTATAGATGCTATGGCGCATTGCATCAACAATATAGTTGCTAATCAAAGATCATGAAAAGAAACAAGAAACAAATGTATAGATGGGGCAAAAGTCAAGCTTTTCGGCCCCTTTTTCTTCTCAACCTTTCTCCACCCCCACTAAGTCTATATTGGAGATATAAGTGCTAGCGTTGTGTCAGACATAGGTTGGGGGTTGTCTTTATTAGATTCTAATTTGTCTGATATGTATTTCGATTTAGATCCGCTGATATCCATTGATTCTGGTATCTTTATTGACTGTAAGTCTATAGGTTCTTATGGATTTATGTCTTCCACTTTTGGTTCTTTGTTCATCTGATTGGTCTCGCTGGGAGTGACATGTTCCACATCTTCTTCCTCCTCGTCATCCGAGAGTGGTGGAGGATATGTCCATCCCTTGGCTGGTTTCACCTCCCCTTTTATTGTTCCAGGTGAAGATACCATTACTTGTCTCTGTATCTACTAGCCTCATGTTGTCTATGAATTTCTGAAATGCTATGGAATCTCTGCCTAGTGATCTGGTTCCACCTTTTTTCTGATAGGGACCTAATCATGTTAAAGAGCCATAAACATTTGTAATCAAATAATCATCCTTGTCCCCCAAAGGTTGGATGACCATTGATAAATAGTTCCTAGATGCTTCAACATCTAGGATTCCTATTCTCTGAGGGCTCCAAAGTGTGAGAATTCCTCCTGCTGTTTTATCTACTTTAACTTCTAGATATTCATATTTAATAAACCATTTGCTATGTTTTTCTCTTATTTTTTCTATTGAACATTTTGTTTCTTGAATAAATATCATATTAGGTTTTTATACTTTCATTCTATTGCTGAGATTTATTTGTTTCCTTTTGCTTCCTAGATCCCTAATATTCCACGTTGTAAGCTTCATTAAGAAGTATTTGTGAGGGAGTCACTAGCTAGGTCTTTCATCTTACTTGAGTTGATCATGAGTTTTACACATTCAATCAACAGCTCAATTTTTTTTCTTCCTCTTTTCCTTCATGGATTCTTGGCCGTTTGTTACCATGTAGCCTCCATAGTTTTAACCCCTTCATTGTCCTGAATATCATAGTTCCTTTTGATTCCTTCTCCCCTTCCCTGCTTTCTCCAGAGGAAGAGTTGTTGCACTCTGTTAAATTCATCCTTAGGTAGTGAATCCACTCCTTCGGTTGTTCCTTCCTCTAGGAACTTTTCTAGATCGAGATGCTCCCTTTCCAGTATGTCCTATGTCCTGCAGTTCATGATCCTTTGTACCGACTTTGCTTGGGGTCATCTCTTGCTCCCTATAAAGTTCCATAGCTTGGCTAATCCTCCCTTTGTTGGATTTTAACAGGTCTATCCTCCATTCTCTCATCATTTTCCTTCTCTAGCTGATTCTTCAGAGTTACTTGATTCGTTCCTTCATCCCCTTCTTCTTCTTCTAATATCTTGAACCTATTATGACTAGGCTGTTTTGCCTCATAGATTTTCTTTATTATTTTTTCTCCCTCCTTTTCCTCTATCCCCCACCTTGGTAAACCTTTAAGTCGCTTTACCTGAGGTTGCTTTTATGCCACCCTCCATTTTTCTTAAAGGGAAGTCTCTAAAGAGGTGCCCGTGTTCATGGCACTTGCTGCACTTGAAGGGTACATGCTCATAGTCCACCACCTATACCCATTCTTCATCATATACTTCTAAAATTATTTCATCCGGAAAAGCTCCAGAAAGCATTTCCACACATATTCTGGCAAATGAGGTATGTTTTCCTCGTAGAGTGGATTATGATATTTTTAAAAAATGCCCTAGTTTATTACCTATGGTTTTTAACAATTCTGGTAGCCAGTAATCTAGAGGTAGGGAATATAGTCTTACCCACACCGGCACCGATGTAAATATTTCTCGCTCCAGAACAAAGTTCATTACCCATGGCCTCATATAGAGTCCAGCAACCACATAGAAGTAAGGACCTCCTTCAAACACCTAGTCTTTATCCATTAGGTTCGTAAACACAACTGTGAAGAAACCCTTGCATCCAAGGTGTAGCTCTATTTCTCCCTTAGGTTTCCAATGGTTCTTTATCCATGCATGTAGTGCCTTCTCTGTTCGCCAGAACCCCATGAATTTACAAATCATTGCATAAGTGACCATGTGCTCCTTGTGCACCTATAACGTTGGATCACTCAACACCACACAGGGTGTGATGGAAACCTTATGTTTACATGGTCCTGTCCTATTGCTAGGTTTATCCTTCTGGCTATCTACTCTTGTACGCTTCTCTCATCTGACTTCCTCCAGCATCTCTGCCTCCCTTTGTAGTCTCTTGTTTTCCTTTGTTTGTACCCCCTGATTTCGCTTCCATGGGCTTCTTGAATCAGTTTGCTACAACATGACTGTAGGAGGGAGTGGAGCTCCCCCCTTCTCGCCCCTCCATGGCTTCCAACTCTGAAATCCTACAACAACCCTAATTCAACGTGTTTTCAGAGATCTCTCTATTACTGGTTAATAATCTACCATCATTCATTACTACTCGACCTACTTGTTTCTAAAGAATTTTTTATATTTTCTTGCATATGTAAAACGGTTATTCTGGCTTGTTTATGGTTTGACATCCTATTTCCTTCTACCAGTCATGACATGGTTACCACCAAAACCTCTCTGAGAGGATTTCTTATTCCAAGCTGACCAAAGAGTGAAACCGTCAAATTGAGAGACCCCAGATTCATGGTGCTCCCAAGTTTCAATTAAAAGAATAAGATCAATATCACTAGGGATCCAACTTAAGATAGGACCTTTACACCATGGAAAATCACGACAATTCTAGAATAGGATCTAGAGTGATGCAAGTCCCTATTTATCACTCATGAGTCAAACTTTATTTCTAATAATAGTTTTCATATTCCTAATGATTGCCCATTTCCCTACCTTTCCTTCCTCCTTGACCTTTTGGACTTCCTTCCTAAGTTCACCTTGGTCCTCTCAGATGCGATCTTCATTTACAAAGATCCTTGTCCATTTATATATATACTTTTCAAATATTAAATGAAAATTAATTATATTAATGTCTTTTTATTATGTTTAATATTTGGTATATTATTTTTATTACTTAATTAAATTTATTTAAATTAATTTTAATTTCAAATTTATTAAATATTGAGAGAGATTAAATTTCTCAAATGAAATTTTTTATTCAAAACTAGAAAAAAAACTTTATAGTTGGAGAAATTTGATTTTTAGATGAAACTAATGAATCTAAAGCTACCATAAATCCATATTAGTTTCTAATAATATTTATATTTATAAAATTAGCATGTATAAAACTTAAAATATATATATATATATATATATAATTGAAATATAAATATAGTGATTATAAATATGAATTATTATTTTAATTTGTATAGTAATATGAGTATACAATTTGTTTATTAATTATAATTTATTAAACTCCGTATTTTTATTAATAACATATTTGATGTAAGTTTTTATGATACATGTATTGTGATATTTCTTATAAGAATTTGTTTATAATTTTATTAATCAAAAAATTACAATATAATGAATCAAATCAATTTATTATTTTTATTTTCTATTATATTTTTTAACTAAATTGACATGAAGTTTTTAATATTATTGTACCATTATAACATTTCCATGTATTAGATTAGATGGTCTATTGTCTAAATACAAATCCTATCTAAAATTATAGTTATTGGGAAAAGAAAGCTCTACTACCCACCATGAAAGAGGTATTGTCACTTCAATGTTTGTGCCCTTGTTATATAAGGTTACACTAGGCTGTCATATAAATGAAATAGTGATCAATATCAATTCATGATAAGCAGCATAATACTTGTCTCATTAACAAATTACAAATTATAAAAAGTAACTAAGCTATATCTTTATTTTAAATTATTATTAAATAAAAAATTAATATAGGATTTAAACATATATACATTTTAAAAAGACATGGACAAAATTTTTAACCTTGAACATTCACTAGAGCTTACCATAGACATGTTGAACTTGTAAATAGCTTTTGATATAATATGCTATATGACATTTTTTTTAATTAATCAATTTGAGATAAATTAGCATAGGTCCATTTCAAACAAGGATCTATCATGAGCCCACCACGATCCAATTTCTTCACCTATATTTTTTTTATGGGTGAACATTATTTAAATGTTTTGTATAGCTATTTAATCTTTTTTAGTTTTGAGATTTTTAAAATTTTTATTTTATCTACATGAGCAAACTTTAAACTTTGAAGGTCCATTCTACTGTTGCCGCACTTGCATTCTTCATAGGAGTGCATGTGATTACTTGTCATTTCTAATAGTGGCAATGCACTCTAGATAATCAAGGTTGAGATACGTGGGCTTAAACCTAACCCCTCAATACAATGAACCTATGAACATTGTGCCACTTTCCCATGATTCCTTCCATGTATACTATCCCTGTAATGCTTTTTTGGAATTGCCTCGAGATACACACCTTCTCGATGACATACCAAGTTGATGGAGGCAATGAAAATTTCACCTCCCTCTAACTCGACATTTTTCTTTACCTTATTATACATAGATGTTCAGGGTATTTTCATGACATGAAACTTATGAGGCGTCTTCAAAAACTGTCCATCAATTTTATTAAGACACTTTGTTTCTAATTCATATTCTGGTTCATTAATTTTCACTATCTATGACATTGTATTCTCACTAGTCATTCGTAGCCTAGTTCTTTATTCGATAGTGCAAGGGTTACATATTCTGATGGAATCTTCTTGTTCATTTCAAGTAACGGTCTTCACTATGATAAAGTTAATTTACCTTTAGATCTTTGCACTTTATCTAGTCCGTTGTTTGGCTGAATTGCTGTGTTTTTTAATCAAAGCTTCATCTTCTTATAAGATTCCTTCAATTGTGTAGAAATTTGGAAAAAGGTAAATATCCAATCAGTGAACTCTTTGTAGGTTTCCCCTCAGAACCATAGTCTCTCAGGTAATATGTAAATATGTTTTTTGGTGATAGATTAAGGGATTTCCCACCCATTACGATGATTCATTCCTCATACAATTTTTGTCTAACATTTGGCGCTGTTGTTTTTTTTCTTAAATGGATCTAATTTTTTCTAGTTTTATTATAGGGATATGTTATATGAACAAATACTAGCCTCTCCGACTCCTAAGTCGAAAGCTAGATTCAGAACGCTCCATGGTGATCGATTTTTCATTATGAGTCTTAGGTGAAAGTCCATATTTTGGTAATGGTTTTGAATACGAACATCATATTCCCTTGTCAGCTTACATTCTCTTCTAATTTCTCTGATTGGGTTTCTTGGTTTTTCATTTTTGACTTACAAGTGTAGGGAAAACCCAATTTCACCCAATTGATAGGTATATTGTCTCTGTTTTGTCACCTTTTGGGTTTACATCCTCCTTTCAAAAACCTAATCCCAATCAGATTCTCTTAGCTTTACTATTTACACTATGCAGGTATTATTTTTATTCCCCCATCGATATTGTTGATTGAGCTCCAGTTTAATTTCGACATTGTTAGCAATGTTTCTCCTATGTTCCAGGTGAGTACTCCAGGTACCTCCCTACAAGGGTTGTTATTGATTATGTACTTGGTGACACTAAGTGCAAGGGTACCAAATTTGAACTGAATGATGCATTGGAAGAGGATTTCCAGTTTAAATTTACCTCAGGGTTTTTTCCTATGCATAATATTCTGTGTGAAGATATAAGAATTCTATATCTTGTTTTCTATGGCTTGCAGCATCGATTTTCATATGGGGAAAGAAACCTCAACTTGCAAAGTTGGTTGCGGTTTTGGCTGTTTCTGCTAGAAAATCATATTATTCTCATTTGTAATGTAGTCCTCCTGGAGACATACTGTGATATATTTTATTTTCTATTGGTTTTTCTAGTTCTCTCTACACTTTGGTGTCTATTCCTGTCTCATGGACACACCTTCTTCATTTATCCATGGTAAAGAATTTTTTTTATATGTTTTTGCTAATGCAAGAGTTGGCCCTTCTTTTACATTATAACGAAAAAACAAAATCCATAAAGTACATACAAACCCAAAGGATATGTGGGCCAAAAGTTAGCGAGCCTCACATCCTTCAGCGTAGAGCCAAACGTCCCCACTCCAAGCCATAGGCCCACAAAACATAATAAAGTGAACTACAAAATTCAATCATTGGTCAAGATTGTTCGATCTTCCTCCAGAGATCAGACACAGAAGGATCAATATCAGAAAGTTAACAAGCGCATTCCTTAAGCTTTCAAATAGACCCAATGAGGAAATAGATACTGCCCTAAAATGAATTCGGGTCCGCCTGGAGGGCTAACCCTCGAGCAAGTGATCCGCTCAAAATCCACCGATCCTTACCTTACTGATTAACAAGCACAGTAATTAACATTTCGCTCGGACCTGAAGTTAAATAAAGCCATCATTTATGTTAATTTCGGGTCCATTTGGCCTAGTATCTTGCTTGCAATTTGCCATGCGAAATCGCTAGGATCACCTCAAATCTATCAAACTGCCAGTAAATTAACCAAGTGCAGAGCTAATTCAAAGGTGAATTTTAGAGAATTTTGTTTTTATAAAAAGACTTGTTCTTAAATTGAATCTTGCTCAATAACTTTGGGTTTGTAGAGTTCTGGGTAGAGATTCCCACTGGAAGACTCGAAAGCTTGTCCACATAATTTCGTGCATTACTTTACCCTAGACCTCCAAATTCCCCTATTTCGTCTAGTCTACAACCTTCTAATTTTCCCTGCTTAGATAGAATTCCCTGTGCATGTACGCCTGTCTGAGACAGTCTTCCATCAATCTACATAGGGGGATCTCCTTCCAATCACAATATTTTATTGCTCTTACCACAGAGAATGCCTTCATTGGCTAAAATGTTTGCTACTTTGTTGGTTGTTAGATGCACATGATTAAAACTAAGGGTTCTCATGTTTTGCAAGTGGGATTGAATCCGTTGATAAACTTGCAGAAGCCGCCAATGTCTCGAGTCTTTATTTGGAGTTGAGCAATAGGAATTTTACTTGACTGAGTTAATAATCAATTTAGAATTAGATTCAATTATGGTATTATGAAGATTTAAGTCCCTCAGGATTTCAAGGCATTGCTCAAGGGCCATGAGCTTTGCCATATTGTTAGTGGCTTTTCCCAAATGACTATGAAAGATGGTTTTTATGAAACCATTTTCATCTCTTATTACTGCTCCATACCCTACCATACATGGGTTTCCTTTTGAGGCCCTATCTATATTACATTTCATAAAACCCTAAGGGGAGGGTTCTAGAAATCCTTATCAGTTAATATATGACTTAAATTCATGTTTTCTCCATGAGGGACAAGTCCCTGAAGACCCAAATGCCATACTATCTACACATCTAAATCATTTTGTTGGTCCTCAGGGGGATTTTTTATGAGGGTCCCTACTGTCTCATTGAGCTGTCTTAAAATTTGAGCCATGATGTTCTCGGGAGAACCTTTCCTATTCTTGAATACACTGTTATTGCGTTCTTTCCAAACATCCCAGATTAGAAAGCCCGAAATTAAAGCCCAAGCTTTGTTGATTATTTCATTGTCAAAGAAATTTTTCTCCACTTCTTCAAAGTACTGGTGATGTTGCCCCTATCCCTGTCCATTTGTCTGAATATTGTAGCTACCCAGCTCCACAGGCTGGATGTGAACGAGCAGAAATTGAGTAGGTGATCCATAGTTTCTCCTTGTAATTCACATAGCTGGCATCTAGATGGGCCGTATACCCCTTTTTTCCTAAGGTTTTCCCAGGTCAGAATTTTTTAATGTTGCACTAAACACATGAATAGTTTAATTTACAGCCAACTTTGGTTCTACCATGGGTCCTTCCATATCCAATCATGGTTTGGATGATCAAGTCCAAGGGCTATGTGCTTGGCCTCTTTGAGGTTGAAGTTACCTTCATTGTTATTGCCCGATCTCAGTTGGTCTGAATCAATTGATGTTAGAATCTTTCTCTGTTCCAAGATGGCTGTTAAATCTTCTTCCCGTGCCTTCAATAGGGAGTCATCACTGTATACCAGGTTCTTCCATATTCTCCATTTTCCATCACTTCGTTCCTAATCCCAGAAGTCATTAACCCTGAGTAGCCCTTTGTTGTCAGTATCACTCTTGAGATTGGTGAATCCTTCTCTTACCAATTTAGGTTCCTCTTGCCAATTATCTTCCCAAAACCAAGCAAGGTTGCCAACCTTTATTTCCCAGAAACTGTGTTCCTAAACAATGGCTCTATTCTCCGAAGCTTTGTTCCAGATGTGGGAGCCTTTGATGAGACCAGACATTCTAATGTGATCCCTTTCTTTCCAATTGTTTGCATATTTTTGTTTCCAAATCTTAGCCCAAGGTGAAGCCAAATATTTTAGCCATCTCCCCCATAGTTTTTCCCCCAAGACTTTGTTAAGTATTTCAGGGTCATCAAGTCGTAAACCTCCATGTGTCTTAGGTTTATAGATCTTTTCCCAGGCTACCAATGTGCTTTTTTTTTCTCTTCACCTGTTCTACAAAGAAAAGCCCTTTGGATATTTCTGCATTGTTGCGTAACTCCTTTAGGAGCTGGAAGGGATGAAAACACAAAGACAAGAACTTTTTGAAGGACAAATTTTGTCAGCACTAGTCATCCTACTAAATTGAAAGATCTGTTTGTCCATTTTTGAATTTTTTCTTGGAGCTTATTTGTCACAAGCTCCCAAACTTCCTTTCTTAGAGGTTTGTCTGTTAGAGGTACTCCCAAATATTTGGAGGGTAGTATATCTCCCTGAAAGCTTAGAATTCTAGAATTATGTCTCTGAATAGCGATGTTAGTATTAAAAAAGAAGATCTTTGATTTGGACAGGCTTACCTATGTAACCGTAGCCTTTGCGAATTCGCTCAAGATTTGTTTGTATGCTAGAGCTTCCTTGACCATGGGAATACCCTGCAGCATGGTATCATCCACAAATTATTGATGGGTGAAAGCCTCTTCATTCATGGTAAGTTTGAGACCCTAGATTTGACCTTCTACTTTGGCAAATTTGATAGCATTTCCAAGCCCTTCCATCATGATAATAAAGAGGAAGGGTGAGAGTGGATCTCCTTGTCTGAGACCTCTCGATGGTTTGAAGGTTGTGGATGGTGAACCATTTAATAGGATTGAGAAACTGGAGGTAGTTACAACGGCCATTACCCATCTTATCCAGTTATGGTCGAAGCCAAAAGCTATTAGAACTTCCCTGATGTAAGCCCAACTTAGCTTATCATAATCCTTTTCTATGTCAAGTTGTATAATCATTCCTCCCTGCCTATTGTTCTTAAATGAGTGAACCACCTCGTGAGCTTGAATGATATTGTTGAGAATTTTCCTACCTTCCACATATCTAGTTTGCTCCTCGGACACGAGATTTGGAAGAAGGGGCTTAAGCCTGTTGTCAATTATTTTAGAAATAATTTTGTACACCACATTGCATAATGCTATTGGTTTAACTCTGTCTAGTGGCATAGCACTAACCTATTTTGGAATCAAGGATATGAAAGAGGTATCGAGCGCCTTCAAGACCATTTTGTTTTTCCTTGAGTCCTCTACTACGTCGATGAAATCGTGCTTGACTATTCCCCAACATGCTTCAAAGAAGTCAACATTGAAGCCATCTGGACCTAGCACTTTTCCTTTTTTCATCTCTTTGATGACTCTGCTGACCTCCTCCTCATTCATTATTCTGTTTAGATTATAGTTGTCTTCTCTTGTCATAGGCTTAGGATTGTGCTTTGTAAATTCATTGATGAATTGAAATCTATCTAAAAGAGGTTCCTCAGCTATGCCTTGGAAATGTGAACTAGCACAACTTCTATTTCTTTGTGGGTATTGAGTTGATTTCCTTGAGAATCTTTGATTTTTGAAATCCTGTTATGAGACTTGTGAGCCATGGTGACTTTGTGAAAAAACCATGTATTCCTTTCTCCTTCCTTTAACTGTAGTACCCTTGATTTCTGTTTCCTAAATATCTCGTCTTGTTTGCATAATACTTCCTATTCTCGTTGATTATGGTCAACTTGTTCCTTTCTCTCCTCGTTGAAGCCATCTGTTATGAGGATCTGACTAATTTCTTGTAGCTTCTGTTCAACTGTATTTTTGAATTCAAAAATGTTTCCAAACTCATTCTTATACCAATATTTAAGCCTAGGTTTGATGTGATTCAATATTTTATGTAGGAGGATAATTTTTATGCCCTAGACTTGCATATCCTCTGTCCATCATTTTTCAATATTGCTGATAGAGTCAGCATGGGTAAGACAAATGTTTTCAAACCTGAAATGTTTGTTTCTTGGAGTTTCTATAAAGGACACTTCAAGTTGAACAAACTAGTGATCTGAGCCACCAAAAGGGAGTATTGTAGCTGACAAGTCAGGGCCTGTAAGGATGAGTTCCTCTGAGATAATAAATTTGTCAAGTTTTGAGGCCACTTGAGACTCTCCTCCCCTTTTATTTTTTTTTCCAAAGGAAAAATTGTAATTTTATTAATTAAAAAACAATTACAAGTTATAGATGCTATGGCGCATTGCATCAACAATATACTTGCTAATCAAAGATCATGAAAAGAAACAAGAAATAAATGTATAGATGGGGCAAAAGTCAAGCTTTTCGGCCCCTTTTTCTTCTCAACCTTTCTCCACCCCCACTAAGTCTATATTGGAGATATAAGTGCTAGCGTTGTGTCAGACATAGGTTGGGGGTTGTCTTTATCAGATTCTAATGTGTTTGATATGTATTTCCATTTAGATCCGCTGATATCCATTGATTATGGTATCTTTATTGACTGTAAGTCTATAGGTTCTTATGGATTTATGTCTTCCACTTTTGGTTCTTTGTTCATTTGATTGGTCTCACTGGGAGTGACATGTTCCACATCTTCTTCCTCCTCATCATCCAAGAGTGGTGGAGGATATGTCCATCCCTTGGCTGGTTTCACCTCCCCTTTTATTGTTCCAGGTGAAGATACCATTACTTGTCTATGTATCTACTAGCCTCATGTTGTTTATGAATTTCTGAAATGCTATGGAATCTCTGCCTAGTGATCTAGTTCCACCTTTTTTCTGATAAGGACCTAATCATGTTAAAGAGCCATAAACATTTGTAATCAAATAATCATCCTTGTCCCCCAAAGGTTGGATGACCATTGATAAATAGTTCCTAGATGCTTCAACATCTAGGATTCCTATTTTCTGAGGGCTCCAAAGTGTGAGAATTCCTCCTGCTGTTTTATCTACTTTAACTTCTAGATATTCATATTTAATAAACCATTTGCTATGTTTTTCTCTTATTTTTTCTATTGAACATTTTGTTTCTTGAATAAATATCATATTAGGTTTTTATACTTTCATTCTATTGCTGAGATTTATTTGTTTCCTTTTGCTTCCTAGATCCCTAATATTCCACGTTGTAAGCTTCATTAAGAAGTATTTGTAAAGGAGTCACTAGCTAGGTCTTTCATCTTACCTGAGTTGATCATGAGTTTTACACATTCAATCAGCAGCTCAAATTTTTTTCTTCCTCTTTTCCTTCCTGGATTCTTGGCTGTTTTAACCCCTTCATTGTCCTGAATATCATAGTTCCTTTTGATTCCTGCTCCCCTTCCCTGCGTTCTCTAGAGGAAGAGTTGTTGCACTCTGTTAAATTCATCCTTAGGTAGTGAATCCACTCCTTCGGTTGTTCCTTCCTCTAGGAACTTTTCTAGATCGAGATGCTCCCTTTCCAGTATGTCCTACAGTTCATGATCCTATGTACCGACTTTGCTTGGGGTCATCTCTTGCTCCCTATAAAGTTCCATAGCTTGTCTGATCCTCCCTTTGCTGGCTTTTAACGGGTCTATCCTCCATTCTCTCATCATTTTCCTTCTCTAGTTGATTGTTCTGAGTTACTTGATTCGTTCCTTCATCCCCTTCTTCTTCTTCTAATCTCTTGAACCTATTATGACTAGGCTTTTTTGCCTTATATATTTTCTTTATTATTTTTTCTCCCTCCTTTTCCTCTGTCCCCCACCTTGGTAAACCTTTAAGTCGCTTTACCTGAGGTTGCTTTTATGCCACCCTCCATTTTTCTTAAAGGGCAGTCTCTAAAGAGGTGCCCGTGTTCATGGCACTTGCTACACTTGAAGGGTACATGCTCATAGTCCACCACCTATACCGATTCTTCATCATATACTTCTAAAATTATTTCATCCGGAAAAGCTCCAGAAAGCATTTCCACACATATTCTGGCAAATGAGGTATATTTTCCTCGTAGAGTGGATTATGATATTTTTAAAAAATGCCCTAGTTTATTACCTATGGTTTTTAACAATTCTGGTAGCTAGTAATCTAGAGGTAGGGAATATAGTCTTACCCACACCGTCGCCGATGTAAATGTTTCTCGCTCCAGAACAAAGTTCATTACCCATGGCCTCATATAGAGTCCAGCAACCACATAGAAGTAAGGACCTCCTTCAAACACCTAGTCTTTATCCATTAGGTTCGTAAACACAACTGTGAAGAAACCCTTGGATCTAAGGTGTAGCTCTATTTCTCCCTTAGGTTTCCAATGGTTCTTTATCCATGCATGTAGTGCCTTCTCTGTTCGCCAGAACCCCATGAATTTACAAATCATTGCATAAGTGACCATGTGCTCCTTGTGCGCCTATAGCGTTGGATCACTCAACACCACATAGGGTGTGATGGAAACCTTATGTTTACATGGTCCTATCCTATTGCTAGGTTTATCCTTCTGGCTATCTACTCTTGTATGCTTCTCTCATCTGACTTCCTCCAGCATCTCTGCCTCCCTTTGTAGTCTGTTGTTTTTCTTTGTTTGTACCCCCTGATTTCGCTTCCATGGGCTTCTTGAATCAGTTTGCTACAACATGATTGTAGGAGGGAGTGGAGCTCCCCCCTTCTCGCCCCTCCATGGCTTCCAACTCTGAAATCCTACAACAACCCTAATTCAACGTGTTTTCAGAGATCTCTCTATTACTGGTTAATAATCTACCATCATTCATTACTACTCGACCTACTTGTTTCTAAAGAATTTTTTATATTTTCTTGCATATGTAAAACGGTTATTCTGGCTTGTTTATGGTTTGACATCCTATTTCCTTCTACCAGTCATGACATGGTTACCACCAAAACCTCTCTGAGAGGATTTCTTATTCCAAGCTGACCAAAGAGTGAAACCGTCAAATTGAGAGACCCCAGATTCATGGTGCTCCCAAGTTTCAATTAAAAGAATAAGATCAATATCACTAGGGATCCAACTTAAGATAGGACCTTTACACCATGGAAAATCACGGCAATTCTAGAATAGGATCTAGAGTGATGCAAGTCCCTATTTATCACTCATGAGTCAAACTTTATTTCTAATAATAGTTTTCATATTCCTAATGATTGCCCATTTCCCTACCTTTCCTTCCTCCTTGACCTTTTGGACTTCCTTCCTAAGTTCACCTTGGTCCTCTCAGATGCGATCTTCATTTACAAAGATCCTTGTCCATTTATATATATACTTTTCAAATATTAAATGAAAATTAATTATATTAATGTCTTTTTATTATGTTTAATATTTGGTATATTATTTTTATTACTTAATTAAATTTATTTAAATTAATTTTAATTTCAAATTTATTAAATATTGAGAGAGATTAAATTTCTCAAATGAAATTTTTTATTCAAAACTAGAAAAAAAACTTTATAGTTGGAGAAATTTTTTGATTTTTAGATGAAACTAATGAATCTAAAGCTACCATGAATCCATATTAGTTTCTAAAATATTTATATTTATAATAAATTTAGCATGTCTAAAACTTTAAAATATATATACTATTATAATTATGAATTATAATATATATAATTATATATAAGATAAATTGAAATATGAAATAAGTGATTATAAAAAATTAATTACTTTAATTTGTATAGGATATGAATAACATTTGTTTATTAATTATATTTATTAAACTCCGTATTTTTATTAATAACATATTTGATGTAAGTTTTTATGATATGTGTATTGTGATATTTCTTATAAGAATTTTTTTATAATTTTATTAATAAAAAAATTACAATATAATGAATCAAATCAAATTAATTTATTAATTTTATTTTCTATTATATTTTTTTTAACTAAATTGACATGAAGTTTTTAATATTATTGTACCATTATAACATTTCCATGTATTAGATTAGATGGTCTATTGTCTAAATACAAATCCTATCTAAAATTATAGTTATTGGGAAAAGAAGGCTCTACTACCCACCATAAAAGAGGTATTGTCACTTCAATGTTTGTGCCCTTGTTATATAAAGTTACACTAGGCGGTCATATAAATGAAATAGTGATCAATATCAATTCATAATAGGCAGCATAATACTTGTCTCATTAACAAATTACAAATTATAAAAAGTAACTAAGCCATATCTTTATTTTAAATTATTATTAAATAAAAAATTAATATAGGATTTAAACATATATACATTTTAAAAAGACATGGACAAAATTTTTAACCTTGAACATTCACTAGAGCTTACCATAGACATGTTGAACTTGTAAATAGCTTTTGATATAATATGCTATATGACATTTTTTTTAATTAATCAATTTGAGATAAATTAGCATAGGTCCATTTCAAACAAGGATCTATCATGAGCCCAGCACTATCCAATTTCTTCACCTATATTTTTTTTATGAGTGAACATTATTTAAATGTTTTGTATAGCTATTTAATCTTTTTTAGTTTTGAGATTTTTTAAATTTTTGTTTTAGCTACATGAGCAAACTTTCAACTTTGATGAGGGTGGACATGGTTACACATCATACTCTGGTGTAGAATGAACCTATGACTCAATTAATTAAAACACCATAATTAACTTGGAAACTAATCCTAAGTGTTTATTGGTGGATACCACTAGAAATATTATACCATATTCCATACCAGTTTAATCTCTTGCGTTTACCTAATAATCAATTATAATTAAATTATAACAATAGAGAATCTATCTCTAAACAAATAATGGAAAAGTAATGTTGGCTGAACTAAAAAATAACAATAATAAGATATATCCATATGTGTACTTATAATATATTAACTGGATTCATGTAGTAAAGCAGGAATCTAAGATGAAAATCTCTCTACCTCTGACGACGAAAGAATAAAACAACTTTGTTATAACTTGCATTAACGTATGAAATAAAAAGCGATCGAGAGTGAAAGAACGCAATATACTTTATTGTTAGAATACTATTAACTCTTTCACATAGGAAAGAGCATCAACGCTCCGGCATCAACATCGATACATAACTGGGTGAATAGTGGATACCCACAGTGAATTTTCACAGAAGATAGAAAATGTCAAGGCACGGGGATAAGTGTTTGTCTAGGAATTCCTTCAACGGCCTGCAACGCCGAGAGTTAAACGGGAAACTGCCAAATAGTTTCTGGGATTACCATGTACATGTCTTCTACATAGACGAAAGGGTCACACACTTGTTTATCGGAGATGACATAATATGCGTTTTTTGCAGTGGCCATCTCATTCCATTTGGACGGCAGGGGAAAGTCTGGCCTTTGAAGGACGAATATGGTAGACCCATAACACTGAATTGTCAGATGGACGAATATGGTAGACCCATAACACTGAATTGTCAGATGGAGATTGTATCTGCCTACTACAATTCTAATAATAATTCACTCATAATCGTTGGTTATCATCAATCTTTGCCCTACCTCAAGATTATAAGCGTGGAAGTAGCATCTGTAAAAGCAGGACGAACAGATGAATACAGAGATATTTATGCCGAAGAAGCGGACGAGGTTACTTGGGATTTCGATATTCCAAATTGCAGAGGCGTGATTTACAATAAAGATGAGAGAGTGTTCAAAGTTTTTGATTTGAAAGAATACAATCAGATATCCACCATATCACTCGAAAGAGGTATACCATTTGAAAGAGGTATACCAGTTGAAAGGAAAATAGAATGGTTTTTTCAAAGTCGTGGAAATATGTACGTAGTGATATATTTCGATGGAGGATTCCCAAGAAATACGAGCGATGTATCGTTCAAAATTTATTCGAAACGGGATGGAGAACTGTGTCAGGAAGGTATCATCCATCTCAACCATCATGAAGCTCGGTTACAGTTCGCTGCGCTCTGCGGCGATGATAGAATATGTCTGCAACAACATGGATGGAATATGCAAGTGATTGATATATCTGGTGAGGTCCCTCAAGTAATACCAACAAATTTAGAAGCAATTGTGCAGCCTTACTATTTACCTAAATTGGACTGTTTCTTGTGCTACACCAGAAGTCGAAGCCTTCACCTGTGTAATATGCGAGGCGACATTTTGATCACTTTTGAAGACCATCCGATCCGTCTGCCCGTCTTTGACAAGTTTCAGAGGGGAACTTACATTGCAAACGAGAAGGATATGATCATTTCCTTCTGCGATGCAGTGAGGCTGTTTGAAAAATGTACGATCAATATTAGCAGCATTATTACAGGAGAATGTCTCGCAAAGATTACGAATGAGCCTCGTTCTCAGATCAGAGAGCTTGCATTGTCACGTGAAATCGTGGCACTTGCATACGACGAAAGAATTGGAGAGATTTTCACAGCTAATGAAGAGGGAATTTGCTGCGTGTGGTCAAAGAATTTTCCCTCTGATGCTTGGATGGAGTATGAGGATGAGTGAATAGAGTTTAATCTATCGTCAAAAAAACCATTTCTCGTTATAATTCTAATTCTTATTTCTTGTTCATATCAGTCTGTAATCATTACATTGTTATTTTTATTTTTGTTTCTTAGACTCTCTTATTATTTATTGTTTGTCATCACTTGCGGCAGTCACATTACCACACCATTTCTTTGTTGGTATGGTAAGGTTATTTGTTATTTAAAGCATGGTGAATATAATCCCTACGTTTATTTTAATTTTGGATTTAATAAGAATCAAGAAGAATCAAATCCGTGTTTGGAGAAATCTTTGAAGAAATTAGACCTGTGATCTAGGCTTGTTTAATTACTACTTATTAATTATAAATATAATTGTTCATTTTTATTTTTTGACCAAGTTAAAATGTTATTAATAAAAAATTAATAGGGTGAGGGAAATTTTGGATAAAATAATATTATAATATTATATGTTACCAAGTATTTATTATCACCTCCCTCAATAAAAGCAAAGAGGGTAGGGAAATACTAATTTAAATGTAATATTATTACATTTTACATAATATTTCCCATCACACTTCAACCTAAATATTACATTTTATTCTATATTTCCCAACCCTTGTTAATTTTATATTTGGGTTTGTTCACTTTCAAACTTTAAATATAAAGAAGTATTACAATACGAAATGGACCAATTGAGGGGAAAAATAGGGTAAAACATAATATTATATTATTATATTTTAGCTAATACAATCTCATATAATATAGGTAGACCTAAGAGAAGACTATCCACAAGTGAATAGTGTATTGATGTTCTAAGGAGGTTCCTGAGCTAGACTTGGGCCAGTGGAATCCTTTCTAGATCCTTATAGGTTGGGACTCTAAACTCGACCGAGGGTCTTGAGGTTTGGAGACTAGACAAATTGAGAATTGAATCTAGATTGTGTGGACGAGTGGAAGCTCAGGAGTAGACCTCGGATTGAAGGTTAGCAGGAGAGACTTACAGTTTTGTTGGTATAGTTAAAGCATTTACATTAGTCCTTACTTCTTCTTAGGAATATATAGAAGTACCCAATTTGTATAATTATGTCAAGAACCGAATTAGTTAAGTAGGAAAGTACTATGTAATGGTGTCACAACAGTATGTACATTCTTTTAAAATAAATTCAGAAATATAGATTATAAATAGTAAGCTTTTGTTAATTAAAACACCATAGAAGGAGCATAAATTCCATGGATAGAACTTGGATTATTTTCCCTAACAAAGAAATAACGCATTTCTAGTGTAATAAGTAGATAAATGCAAGATGATACTAAACCAAGTGAACACATAAACGAATAATAAGTAAATTGCATACATTTCCTTGTGAACAATAAATAGTTTGCAAAAAAAATGGAAATGCACACTCGCAGATACCTGGTGAAGGAACAATAATGCTGGAACAAGAGCTTCAACAATGTTTGATCAAACTAAATCTGGCTCCCACATGTTATGACCCTATCCAAGGGTATCAAGAGAGGACTCCTCAAGACCTTGGGTTGGTGTCTACTAAACTAAACTACAATTCGAAAGGTGAATGGAGTCTCGTGACTCTGTTTTCCACCACCATATTTTCTAGGCTATTGGGTAACCAATTAAGCTAGAACAACTACATACATTAGAAAGGACCATGAAGGTCTTGGTAAAATGAAAAACCAGAAGGAAATAGAACCCAAAATGAAAAAAGAAATTGTACATTTGAATGAAAAACTAACTGTACCAATTTAAATATTAGAGAAAATCAATCTGTGTGTGTAAAGCTACGAAAACACAACCGTCCTTTGATTTAACAATAAATAGAGCCATTGTTAGAAGTAGTTCACTCATAAATCTGACTAGACTAACGCTATTGTAAGAAGAGACATTTGTAAATTAAAAAAAAAAGACTTCAAAGTCAACTCGAATAACTAGACCTTTTCTCCAAGAACTTAGTTGAATTGTAAGGGGTTTGAGTGGTCTTGGTAGCGGGAACCCCATTGAAAAAATACAAAAGAAAAACCTAGTAAGGCAATGTGACATATTTGAATCTTAAAAAAAAAAATAACAAAGGCATTATCCAAACAAATAGTAAGTCATCACTTCTATTACTGGGTATAGTATGAAAGAAATTCCCATACTAATTTACAAGGCAAACACTTTTTCTGTCTAAACCAACTAATAAACCACGTGAACCCTGAGCCAACATAAGAAGATTTGTATAGTAACTTGGCATCGTATATCAGAAGGAGAATTGATGTCTCTATGGCTGCAAAGAAAACCTGGCAACAAGAGGACAACAAGGGCTAGATAAACCCGCTAGTAAGCAAACATTTAAAAACCTCTGTAAATGAAAAGCATAAGAGGGGAAGCAAAAGATTTGGAATACTTAACTATTGCAGAATTAGGTCGAACCTATCACCTAGGCGAGTAAAATGACTGGAATCCATGGAGGAAGAGAACCTATAGATTAAACGAACAACGCAATTAGCAACTGGCAGAGTATCATGACGATTTACGAGAAACACATAGGAAAAAGTTTATGAGTGTTGGAAGGGAAAGACGAATCTCATGAATAATCGTGGAGAAAGAGATGACTCTGTTGGAGGCATCGTTCCTAAGGAATGAAGGTGGCCCTACTGCTAGGAAATAAAACTCGAGAGAAGACATATGGTGGTTAACTGTGGTGGTGGACTGGATAAGTTACCCTCGAAGTAGTCTCGTGGTTGAATTTTCCATAAACCCTAACTACATTAGAGTTGCAAAGTGGCAGAACTCTAGAATGATCTCCACCGTGCATGACCACCTTTCCAGATAAACATTCTAGATCTTGGCACACTAACCCAATAGAGAATTCAAGAGAGTTCGCCATGTTTCCATGGCGACGTGTCTTCATATTGGGGAGGCACCAGTATAGGGACACCTATGTTAAATGTTTTGGAATCATACCTATAGTCTTGCTGAAGTTAGAAGGTTGTCTAACAAGCCCATTCAATAGAGGAAATAAACTATAGGAACTAAGAAGGATTATATATACAATAATTTTCTAGTGAGCAACACATAAAGTCAACAACCATATAATGCACGTTAAATTCTATGGTAAATGTAGGCATGCCAAGGACTTTTACATTTAACATAGAGATCAAATAGTAATTATTTACTGGCTAGATAATTGATAGGAATTAAAAAAATGTGTGAGTGACATGTTGTTTGCACGTTACAAGTAGTATTAGTGCTGAGTGTTCAACATTATGGGCAAGCAAGATAAACTAATTATCAACATTTCTATCGAGCACAGAAAACAAAAAACAAGATGGGGAGTGGAACCAAATCGTGATTAGGATGTCACGTACTGTATATAGAAACCAACCCAGAAATGTGGGTGTAATTGGGACAAGACTGGAAAATGCAACTTTTTTGGAGATGGTGCAGCAGCTGTGAATAGAAATGAGGAACCTTAGAGCTGACAATAAAAGACTCCGATAGGAACAAGAGAGGATTCTAAAAAGTCTACCAGATTGACAAAATGATCAGGTACCCAACCCTAGTGCAGGAAATGGGGACTGCACAGAGACAATTCATCATGAGGTGTACCATAAGGAAATAGAAGGGGGGTGTAATGACGAGGAAAGAAGCTTGGCAAAGGTCCCAAGAAGTAGAAAATTTAACTACAAGGTGAATTGAAGAAGATAGGACCTCCGGAGTGTGACAGAGAGGATAAGGAAGCTGTTGAGGCCTGCCTAGTTAACATGAAAAAATATTTCCAAGTATATGAATATGATAATAACATGAAATCTCGATTGGCAATTTTTCAACTATAGGGAAAAGGTACTCTTTGGTGGGAGGAGGTCCAATATTTCTAGGGAATTGATGATCAACAGGTCACATGGGACGAATTCTAGAAGTACTTCAAGGACAAATATTTAACTAAACGCTTCTATGATGAGAATGCAAGAGAGTTTCATGATTTAAGGTTGGGCTCACTGACTAGTGATGAGTTTATCTCTAAATGTATGTCCTTGCTCTGATACGTCCCATACTTTAGGTAGGAAAAAGCCAAGATACAACATTTTATCAGTAGCCTGCCTATCAAAGAAAAGGGAGAAGGTAACAAGTGGGGACTAAACAAAAATGGTCAAAGGAATTTTCAGAACTTTTGAGGGATGAGATTCCCAAACGTCAAGAATATGAATTGGAAAATGCAGACAAAAGTGACTGGGAGGAATCAAAAGAGAACACGGTAACAGGCTGAAAAGAAACTATCAGAGTTGTTAAGTCGACGAGAGACTATTCAACAACGAAAAAACCCTCTGCAATGTTGGGGTTTTGGGGAACTTCATTATTTCAAAAATTTCTCTCACCGTGCTTGTACTAAGAAGGTCACAAACCTTCAAGAAGCCTCCATTGTTGGAGATGATGTCAAAAATATTCCATGGATTAATGCAGCCTTGGATGATGGCTAGGATGAATATCGACCTATGATGATAGAGTTGGAGGGTAAGCTATCTAAATATTATGTTTCCATTCTAATTTACCCAAGTGCAAGCTTGAGCTACATTAGCCCAAAATTGGTAGAATTAAGTAACTTACCAAAAGTAAAATTTAAAAACCCTTAGCTGGCGCAACTGATACTAGGGCCAAGTGAAGGCTTGCTGCTAATGTGGTAAATTCTCCCTAAAGGTAGCAGGGTAGAACATCGTAGCTGATTTGAATATTATTCCTCTTGGGATATATAATATACTAGTTGGAATGGACTGGCTAGAGAAACATTGGGCAATAGTGGACTGCAAATCACTGATAATCATCTAGGGAGGTGCATTTGAAATGCTCCCAAATTTATGCAGCTCAAGTTGGTTATACAAATTCTAATGACAAACTAACTAGTGTCTGAAATACACCCATAATACAGGAATTTACTAATATATTTCCAGAGGAAATACATGGGTTGCTGCCTACGAGAAACATTGATTTTACCATAGAGTTAATTCTAAGTGCGATCCCATTGGCTAGAACACCATATCATATGGGTGTGCCTGACTTAATAGAAATTATAATTTAGATACAATAACTACTTGACAAAGGATATATACGCCCAAGTGTGTCACCTTGGGAAGCTCCTGTATTATTTCTACATCAGAAGGATGTTACACTTCGGTTGTGGATCAAGTATAGACAATTGAATAAGGTGACTACTAAGAAAAAATATATGCTACGAAGGATTGATGATCTGTTTGATAAAGGTAAGGGGGTCAAGGTGTTTTCTAACATTGACTTAATATCATGCTATCATCAAATATGAATTAAGGAAGACAATATTTTCAAAACATCATTCAAGACTCAGTATGGACACTGAATTCGTAGTGTTACCCTTTGGGCTTACCAATTCCCCTGCCACATTTATGAGCTTGATGAATGGTATATTTCATCCTTATTTAGAAAAGTTTGTGTTAATTTTTATCGATGATATTCTTATATACTCAAAAGGTGTGGAGGACCATGAAAATCATTTAAGGATTATGCTGCAAATGTTGCGAGAAAATTAGTTATATGCTAAATATAGCAAGTGTGACTTTTACCAAGCTCATATCTAGTACATAGGCCATGTCATTTGAGTGGAAGGAATTGAAGTTCACCTTGAAAATATCAAAACCATCATGGAGTGACCTATTCCCATGAATGTGCCTGATATTCTATCCTTCATGGGGTTAGCAAGATATTACCATCGAATTATTGAAGGATTTTCTAAAAGTTCTACCAACTATCTCCCTATAAAGGAAGAGAAGGGTTTTCAAGTGGACGACATAGTGTCAACAAAAAATTTTGAATTCATGAAAAAGTTATTGACTTCTGCTCCTGTTTTAAAAATACTAGATCGAGGAAAAGAGTTTAATTTTTGTATGGTTTTGTGCGTTGAAGGTATCGGGTGGGGGTTTACTGATGCACTATGTGAAATTCATAGCCTAAGAATCCAAAAAACTGAAGGACCATGAGAGGTGATAATCCTCTTATGATTTGGAACTAACCGCTGTAGTGCACACCTTGAAGGTATGGAAACTTTATTTTTTGGGTAAGAAATTATTTCTAATGACTGATCATAGTAGTTTAACAGATTTTTTAACCCAATTTCATTTGAATTCTCATCAAGCGATATGAACTACTTTTTTGAATGAATTCGAATTTGTTATTACACATCTTAAAGGAAAGGAGAATAGGGTGGATGATGGGATACTATTACACTGGATTTTATAACATGGTTGCCCAAACCTAGAAAATTCAACAACTCCATCATGGTCGTGGTGGACAAGCTAAGACAGAAAGGTCACTTCATACCTATGAGATCCATGTATAAAACAATTGAAATTTCTGATATTTTTGTGAAAGAGATATTTCAACTTCATGGTATACCATGAGTGGTGATCTCTAGAACAGATGAGAAATTCACCTCTGCTTTTTGGAAAGCTTTGTTCACGGTCTTGGGCACTCAAATTATGTTTAGCACTACATATCACCCCCAAACCAATCGATAGACTGAATGCCTGCATAAATTGCTGGAGGATATGTTAAGAATGTATGCAATGCAACAACTAGTGAAGTGGGAGGAGTATCTCCACTTAGTTGAATTCAGTTATAATAATGGATACCATGAATCTCTAGTAATGAGGCCCTTTGAGGTATTATATGGGAGGAAATGCAGAGTGCCTACCAATTGGAATAATCCTCAGGATGAGTTGGTATTAGGACCCGACATGCTCGTGGAAATGGAGAAGATATTTAAGACGGTACATCAAAAAATAAAGGCTACCTAGGAGAGGAAAAAAATTTACATAGACAAGAAAAGGACCTATTGAGAATTCCAAGCGGGAGACCATGTATGTTTATGAATTAAGCCTAAAAGAATCACACTGCGGTGGGGAGTTTGAGCTAAATTGTCACTTAGATGTTATGGGCCCTTCCAAATTTAGTAATGGATTGGACTAGTAGCTTAGCGACCAGCCTTACCTACCCACATCACGATTCATGATGTGTTCCATGTCTCATTATTAAAAATACATGTCTATGACTCTAGACATGTGATTAGCTGGCATGATATCTAGGTAAATCATATAATGAATTGAATTGCGAAATAAAAAAATTGTTGATGTGATCTATATTTATACTATCAATATTTTGCTGCAGGTTGAAATAGATGAAGAGTTGTTGGTAGAACCTATGAAAATTCTAGAGCAGAGAAAAACAATGCTATGGAGGTGAGTGA
>APFE030005752.1:0-39830 GCA_000404065.3 Pinus taeda
GCCTATTAGCATTGCTAAACTTCTTGCTTGCCCTCTTGCCACCACTTGTTTTAGATACCAATATTGCTTTGAGTTTTGTGAGCTAGTTGAGAGGGTTAAGTATCATCATGAATTGGCTAGACAAATTGTCATCAACATGGAGGACAATATGGTACAGCTTACTGGCATCAACTTCACTCTTTCATCAGCCATTATTGCAAAAGCAAATAGGATGCCAGATGTGGGGAAAAGATGGAACAAAAGACAAAAAATCAGTAAACAGAACTATGAACCCTACATTAAAGCCAAATATCATAGTCAATTAGGCAGGGTGTTTCCTTTTCAGTTTTTGGAGGACCGGTATGTGCCATTAATGAAGCTCATCATTAAATACTTCACATGTGAGGGAAGGTTCTCCAGACTCTATGCTTATCATATCAAATTGCTTATGCATTTTACTAGGGTTAGAATGATGAGCATACCATACTTCATTTGCAAAAACATAGAGAGGATGGCTGTAATTGCAAAGAAGAAACCATACCCACGGCAGCTCAATAGCATTTATCAATTCGCTGTCATCAAAATTGTTGTTATGTATCAGCTGATTCATTTGGGAGTGCCATGGGAAACCTTCATTGCCCATGAGATTTTCAAGGGACCTCAAATGTTTGCAGAACCTCAAGAGGAAGCTGGACCTTCCAGGCAACAAAGGGAGCATGAAAACAAAACTGAAGAGGCTCACATTCCTGTGTTTATAACTTATGAAAATGGGACAAGAAGACTTTTTGCAGCTACCAAACCAGTATTATCACCACCAAGGGTGGAAGGGGTCTCGTTCTCTTCACCAGACAACAAGAAAATGTTATCTTCACCTGGGGTGAAAGGGGCTTTTCCTTCTTCTTCAGCAAAGCAGGTACAGGACAAAGGAAAGAAGCCATTGCATGGTGAAGGGCCTTCTGAAGGCCAAGACAGGGATTTCATCTTGATTGAGGAAGAGGACACTAATTTGGGCTCCCAAAGATCAAGACATAAGGATGAGATCATCAAGGAGAAAGAAGTTGAGATCCAAAGCCTATCACTTGACCTTAGGAAAGCTAAATGGATCATTAATTACCTTGAGCAACAAAACAAGCAGTTGGAGGACAAACAAACAATCATGGAGCTGCAAACCATTAGGGAAAACCGATAAATGGCAAAAAGAAGGAAAGTCAAGCTGACTTCACTAGACAAGAAATAGAGGCTGACTGAAAATCGTGGTTGGAAAGAGTGAATGTCCACCTTTAAAAGCTTCTTAACAAGGCTAATAAGGAGAAGAACATGTTGCGACACATGGCCTATCACTATTTGGCCCGGAACAAAATTTGTAAGACAAGAATAAGGAGCTTAAAAGCGAAACTAGGGAGAGCCTTAAAGGCCAAAAAGGAGCAAGACAAGCTTAGAATCTTGGCTGAAGCTTCCTTGGCTCAGCTTAGCAATTGATAAGCTTGCCTCATGCCAATTTTGAAGAATTTTGGAGAAATTTTTGTCATTTCCAAATTTTAATTGCAATACACAGGAATTTCCCTTAGTGGCACTGCGCATTGAGCTGGTAAGGAATTTTGAGGAATGGCTTACATTTTTGGATTCCTCATGAAATAATATGAAAACCCACAAAATTTCATGAATTTTGGAGGAGATCTAGGTCACCTAAAGGGCAAAAAACACCTCAAAAATGCCTTGTGCCACTTTTTGGACCCATAGGAAGCAATCTTGGGAGAACTAATTTTTGGAGGGGAAAATGGACACCAAATTCAAAAATTCCACTTGTCATAGAAAGCAGACAGATAGACCTTTCCAACAAGCCATATTGGAGCAAATTGGGTGAAGGGGAAGGCCTCCAAAGTTAGCTTGGAAAATGCGCTACGCATCAAGCACAATTTTGTCAATTTTGGTCAAAACTCAAAATTTTCGCCTAGTTTTCTCTCAGTTTGACTTTTTCTCTCTCATGGTCAAATTTATGATGTAAATTGATGTACTTTGATGTAAAAATTATGAAAATTGACTTAAGGAGGTAGATACATCAGTTATAGGTGGTTTTGAACTGAATGAATCAGTTTACATAGTTTTAGAGGCACGTTGTTCCACTACCTATTTTTCAGTTCCTAGTTTAGATCTTGTTGAAACAACTCCTAGACTCATGGATTCGACCCCTAATGGCTAGCATGGGTGGTTTGATGCCTATATCTTATACTTTCTTATTCATTTGTCAGAAGGTTGGACTCTTCTAGATGCATTGAGCTACTTTGTACATCACTTCTGCAGTTTGGCAAGGAAATAAACCAGGGTTTTGAGGCATTTTGTGGGATTCTTATGGTAATGTGAATTAGCATTGTGCTCTTCGTTGTAATTCAGTTGATTTATGTTTATGTGTGCCATCACATCTCTTTCTACATAACTAAATGAATCAAGTTTAAAGGTGGAATTCATTGGTATTTCAGTGCTCTACCTTGGGTTTTATTTAGTTCTATATGTTTTCTATTGTTTGAAGAGGACTCATGACACTTGCATGCCCTCTCTAGCTCCTCAACAGTGTTTAGACTCACCATTTCACTCATTTCAAAGTGCTAAAACACTTTCCTACCTCACCCCATAGAAACCTCTGCAAATCTGTGTTGATTTCCCAGACCCAAAGCTGTCTTCCCGTCTGATCCATCAACCAACCATTAAATTCAAACAAATTCCTCTGAACAAGCATACCTAGCCTAAAATTAATTTTTATATCAATCATCTAAAGCCTTCCTTTATAAATTTTCATTGAGATTGACAAGGAGAGAGCCCTCTCCCGACCTGGTAGGGCTAGCTACTAGGTTAAGCATGGTTTGATGTTACCCTAGACTTGCCTTTCTTAGCCTGAGGTAGATCCAGGCCCTAACATAGTGGCGACCATACTCGGGAAGAAAATTTTGTTTGTTTGTTAGTGTTCTTTGCTTTATAAACTACAGATGAAGCCTGAAGTTAGCCAAGTAGCCTTTGAACTGCTCTTGCTCTGCAAGTGCATAATTAGATGAATGTTGCTTCAGTCAATCTCCGGTTTAGTTTTATAAACTGAACATCTGACTTGCAAATTGCCCCAATACATTACATAATTCTAGACTTTTGGATGATGAGTTTAGAATTCAGTAGACTAACGATATTGTAATGTCAATTTGATTTTTGGGAATAATTCAACACACTCGCTTCTAGACGATACACCAGAGCCAATTATGATCTTGATCCTCCTCCTATGTATGAAAACCCAAATCTCATTCCAAGAATTCTCTGCCAAGAAAGTTCTATGATTCCTATGTTTAGATCTCATTCATGCTCGATTGTTTTTGAATATCTTGAAGATCTCCCATTTGATGAACATTTTGATCTATCGTTGTTTGAAACTAAGTCTGAAAGTGCAGTTGGTGCTACTCTTCTAAATTGGAGTTTGTGCAATATCTTGAAATTGAAAGAGCAAATAGATCAATTGATTCTTACATTCTAAACCTTTAAAATTAAATTGTGGCTACCAATATTCCCGAGTTCTTAGAATCTGCATCTGCTACTCTTGGTTCATCCGCTATTGTGTCTAGTTCAAAAATTCCTACTGAGCCTCCTTTTATTCCCACCATTCCTTTGCAACCCACTATATCTGATCAGAGATCTGCAGTCTCTTCTCCCCCATCAACCCCTTCAAGACCTCAAACATCAAATATTTCTTCACCCCCTTCGGCACCTCATACACCCGTCACATCAATTGCCATCATTGTTCCCACTCCTCCTACATCCCCAAGGCCAGTTTTAAATCCACCTCAAGCAATGGCTGCCAGATATGCACCTCTTGTTTTGCCACAGAACTTGGATGCTATGCTTTCTGATTACCAAAGTAAAATCCCATTGTTTGATGCTTCCCAAGGTGTCACAGCACAATAGCATGTTAATAGGATGAGTGATTTCTTTGATCTCCATGAGATAGATGCAGAGAATGTGACTATGAGATTATTTGTACAAACTTTTGGAGGTGAAGTGCGAAAGTGGTTCAGAGCATTGCCTGCTGGAACTATCAATTCATTGGTAACTCTTCAAAGACAATTTCTGGATCGTTGGGAGGTAAAGAAAAATCCACTCCAAATCCTTTCTGAATATGAAAACATAAAGAGGAATGTTGGTGAAAGTGTGCAGGACTACTGTGTTAGATTCAATACTATTTATAATGCCATTTCAGCTGATATCAAGCCAACAATGGGGCTATCTTTGATCAAATTTCTCGATGGTTTTGATCCCAACATGGCATATCAATTGAGAGAAAGAGACCCAGCTACATTGGAGGACATGTAGAAAATCACAATAAGTGTTGAAGCAAATTTGCTTGTTAAGAGAGCTAGGACAAAGACCGAGAAGAAGGTGACCATAAAGGAAGAAGCTTCTTCCTCAGATCATTTGCTCCGTAAGCTAGAGAAGATGTTTGATAGATTCACCATTGCAGATAAGCCCGAGAGGTCAGAAATCCAAATTTTTGTGGTCAGCAGCAACCACAGTTTAGAATCAAGCAACAAGAGCAAAGAGCTCAAGATCCAACAGCTCAACAGCAAGTCAAAACACCATTATAGTAGAACTATGTTCATGGCACTAAATCAAAGGATGATGAGACTCTAATTGCAGAGGAGAATCACATTTTTACATCAGATGGTTTGCCAATTTGTATCACTGAAGATGAAGAGTATTCAGAAAGTCTAGCTGTACAAAAAATGAAGACTTTATATTGGCAAATGAAACAATCCTAGAAGAGGAATCAGATGAATATCAGAGGGGATACATGAATGCATTGACAACGCAACAAAGACAATACTCACTCAGGAGTAGGGATGTACTGATCAATCCAATACAGAAGCGGAAGGAAGAAACACCACCAAAGAATGATTCTCCAAATGTTTAGAAAAAGGGAAAGGAGCCAGTAGATCCTACTTCCAGGAAAGTACAATCAGCAAATGAAAGGTCAAATCAGCCAAGTGCAACAAAGGAGAAGACTAAAAAGAAGGATGCTCCAGTCAAAGAGGTAGAGAAAACTACAGCTTTTAGCTTAGAAAATGAAATTTCTAAGTTAAAAGTGTCAATACCTTTGACTGAATTAATGAAGAATAGCAGCTATAAAGGTCAAGTGGCAAAAATTTTGAATATAGATCCTTTATCTGATATGGTTAATGTGGAAGATGACCAACCCGAGATTATCTTTGGTCTGACATTAGAAGGCCAATCTGAGGATTGTTATGTGGCCCCTATTTACATCAGCCTTAGATTTCATGATTATGTTTTGCACAATGCCATGTTTGATTTAGGAGCCTCTCACAACTTGATGCTAAAGGCAATTATGGAAAAATTGGGTTCAGATATCACTCGCAAGTACCATGATCTTTATTGCTTTGATTCGGGTAGTGTCAGATGTATTGGTCCTATTAAAGATTTGGTTGTGAATTTGGATCAGATTCTAGAGAAAAATGTTCTTATGGATGTAGTTGTGTCCGATATTCCCCCTAGATTTGGCATGATTTTCTAGATCATGGGGTGCAAAACTCACAGGGACATTGCAGTTGAATTTCTCCTATGCCACTATTCCCATCTTTGGTTAGTTGAGGAAGTTATATAGAGAGAAAAAGATGAAGTATATGATCATGAGAAAGGAGAAACCTTCGAATCATCCAATTAATTATGTACATACAGATTTAGAATATTTTCCTCTTTATTCTGATAGTGGTTTTAATGATGTAAATAGTCAATTAGCTGAAGTTGAAGATATACCAGAGATAACAGAAAATTTTAGAGTTGTGCTTGATCAAGAGAGACAAAGGCTTGAAAGTACCACTGAACAGTCAACATCCCACTAGGAGCAAGAAATTTATGGGCAACAGCCAAAGGTAGAAAAGCGGGCAGAATTCCAGCACTTGGAGGAAGAAGCCAGTTTGTGGAGTATGGACTTTGATGGAGCAATAGGTAAGAAAGGTGCCGGAATTGGTATTTGGATACGCAACCCTGTTTTCCTACCAAATAAAGTCCCAAGTAATGTAAGAGTTTGTTTGTACAAGTTGGCTTTTGATTGTTCCAATAATGAAGCCAAATATGAGGCATTAATTGCAGGCTTGAAAATCCTTAAGAAGTTGAATGCAAAAAGAATTTTAGTTTATGGCGACTTCGAGTTAGTAATCAAACAAGTCAAGGGTGAATACCAAGCTAAACATCCTCGAATGAGGGCCTACTGTAATGCAGTATTAGATATTTTAAGGTTGTTTCCAGATTTTACCTTGACATGTGTTCCTTGTGCACAGAATGTTATTGCAGATTCCCTTACTACAGCAGCCAGTAGCTTGAAGATCCCAATGAATTCAAACAATAAGTTGGAAATTCATGTGAAACATCACCCAACTGTCCCTGATAATCTAAGATATTGGCAAGTGTTTCAAGATGACAAAGAGATTGAAGAAATTTTGCAAAAAGAAGGCAAATATCAAGACACTTCTATAGATGGCGAGTGAGATGATGGTGAACAAGACATGGAAGTAAATCAGATGGAAGTTTTGCAGCTGAAGAACAATGTCATCCCTAAAGGATTTATACCTCTAGAGGAATTATTTGACCAAGATGATGTAGACCGGAAGCCAAGTCTATGCCGACTGAAAAGGGAGTTGAAGATGTGAATATCAGAACAGCAAAAAATCCAAAGATGGTGAAGTTATCAAAGGCATTGCCTCCTCAGGCAAAGGCAAAATACATTAGTTTATTGTATTCATTTACCGATGTATTTGCGAGGACTATTCAGATTTGAAGGAGTACAATAAAAGTATAATTTAGCACATCATTCCAATCAAGCCAAACCAGAAGCCATTTCGCCAAAAGTTAAGAAGGATAAATCCAAAGTTGTTGCCATCAATAGAGAAGGAGGTGAATCGATTATACAAGGCTGGTATAATCATTCCAATAAGATTTTCATAATGGATTTCCAATTTGGTGCCCATGCGGAAGAAGACAGGTGAGATTAGATTATGTATTGATTTCAGAAATCTTAATAAGGTGTTTTTGAAAGATAATTATCTATTGCCAAAGATGGACCACATACTCGAAAGAGTGGTTGGGGCATCTTGTATGTCGCTGATTGATTGGTATTCCAGCCACAATCAAATTTTGGTCCATGAAGATGACAGGGACAAAACAACATTCACCACTTCATGGGGGACTTTCCATTATGCAAAGATGCCATTTGGATTAAAGAATGCTGGTGCAACTTTTCAGTGGGCTATGGATATCGCCTTTGCAAATGAGAAAGATGTATTTTTAGTAGTTTATCTTGATGATTTGAGAGTTTTTTCCAGTTCAGATGAGGAGCATATTTACCATCTGAAGATTCTTTTTCAATGGTGTAGAAAGTATGGCATATCTCTTAATCCCAAAAAGAGCTTGTTTTCCATGGATGAAGGGAAGCTTCTCAGTCACATCATATCCAAGGAGGGCATCCGCATCGATCCTGCTCGAGTGGAAGCCATTCAGAAAATTATTTTTCCTCGTAGTAAAAAGGAGATCCAAGCATTCAATGGTAAGATGAACTTCTTACGTCATTTTGTGCCAAATCTAGTTGAACATTTGAGGGAAATTACAAACATGTTGAAAAAATATAGTGTGGTAAAGTGAACCGAAGAAGCCATAAATTCTTTCAATTTGGTAAAGTTGGTTCTTTCTTCAGCTCCAATTTTAATCAGCCCAGATTATTCCCAAGATTTTATTTTATTTTCACTCACTTCAGAGGGTAATATGGTAGCGGTTCTTATGTAGAAAAGAGACCAGCTTGAAAAGCCAATTGCCTTTTTCAGCAAGGCAATAAGAGATGCAGCCTTAAAGTATAACATTATTGAAAAGCAAGCTCTTGCCTTGGTGAAAGCTTTGAAATATTTTCAGGTATATATTCTGCACTCTCATATTCTTGCTTATGTACCTAACGCAACCGTCAAATATGTTTTGGTACAGACAGATCCAGAAGGGAGATGAGGTAAATGGATCACAACTTTGTTAGAATATGACTTGGAGATAAAGCCAACAAAGCTCATCAAGGGCTAGGGTCTAGCAAAACTAATGGCAGAGTCTAATTTACATGCCTTGGACATAAAATTGATTGCTGCTATGTCCAAAGAAGATGAAGACAACTTGCTCGTTCAGGTATCTGAAATTTTTCTCCATTCCCCTTGGTATTCAGATATTGTATATGTGCTCCAGCATCTTTTACCACCACCGAGGATGGCTAGAAATAAAATTAGAACTCTGAAATTAAGGGCTGCTAAATTTTGTATTATGAATAATGCATTGTATTGGAAAGATCCTTGCGGTATGTTGCTGAATTGTATGGTTGAGGAGGAAGCAAAACAGGTCATGGATGATTTTCACAAGGGATATTGTGGAGGTCACTTATTTTGGAAGACGACGGCAAATAAAATTTTGAGAGCAGGGTACTATTGGCCTACCCTCTTTGCTGATGTCTATAAAACTGTTACAAGCTATCATGAATGTCAAAATTTCAGGGAAGGAGAAAATTGCAGCCGCTACCTCTCAAGCCAGTTGAAGTAAGTGCTCCTTTCCAGCAGCGGGGCCTAGATTTTATTCGAGAGATTCATCCTACATCTTCAGCTCAGCATAAGTGGATCTTAACAACAAAAGATTATTTTAAAAAATGGATTGAGTAAATCCCCACTCATCAGGCGACAGTTGCGGTAATAACTCAGTTTCTCGAAAATAATATTTTGTCTTATTTTAGTTGTCCTAACAAGTTGATTACAAATAATGCAGCAGCTTTGAAATCGAAAAAGATAATTGATTTTTGTAACAAATATCAAATTACCTTGGGGCATTCTACTGCATACTATCCGCAAGGTAATGGATTGGCAGAATCTTCAAACAGATCATTGGTTAACATCATCAAAAAGCTACTGGAAATAAACAAAAGGAGTTGGCACAAGAAATTGGTTAATGCAATATGGGCAGATAGAGTAAGTCAAAAGAAATCAATTGGCATGCCTCTGTTTGAAATAGTATATGGTATTTACACGGTGTTCTTGACATCTCTCATAGTCCTAGTTGTAAAACTTCTGCAGGAAGCTGGTAGCAAGGAGGATCATTTTCAGTGAAGAATAAACCAAATGATCCATTTACAACAGACAAGAGAGGAGGTTTTTCAAAATACCTTCAGGCTACAAGAGAGAATCAAGAAAATCTATGATCAAAAGGAAAAGATAGATAAGTTTTAGATTAAAGACATAGTGCTCAAGTGGGATGCTAGAAACGAGGACAAAGGCAAGCACAGAAAGTTCGAGAATTTGTGGAAGGGACCATATAGAATTGTTGCATATTGAGGTCAAAATGCTTTTCTCCTCAAAGAAATGAATGGGGAAGATTGTCCAGGAGGGTCGATCAATGGTCGACTGTTGAAACAGTATTATCTTTGAGAATTTTTCTACTGTCATAATTTGTCACTATGCATACCATTTTATTTACTTCATTGCAAAGCGTGTGCTGTCATGATTCATTCAGTTTGGGGCCCAAAGTGAAGGCTATAAAACTGAAGGTCTAATGTCAGTTTTTAATTACTTAGTGTGGATTTTTTGAGTCAGTTTGAAATCAGTTTTCAGTCTTGTAATTGAGTCAGTTTTGAGTCAAGATATTGGTCTTAGTTTTCTAAAGCTATTGACTCAATTTAGCCCAATGGAAGAGGCACTGTCTGCTTTCAAGAGATCTGTAGTTCTTGGCACCTCCTAGGAGCTACCATCCCCATTGGAGCCAATGTTAGTGTCGGTATCTTCACCCCTCCATCAGTGATCAAAATCTCTTTTTGCATGCATTTTAGGTGTCCCATCCAATCAGCTACACTCCATTAGGTCATGGATCAACTGATGGTAGTGGTTCATTATCAAATTTCCCTCATGGTCTTTATCTGCTGGCCTATTTTCACAAGTTCAGGTCATTTAAAAGCATTTGTTGTCATTACATTTGCAAAAGCCATTTTTACTGTTTTAGGTCTCATTAGGTCTAGGGTTTGCCACCATAGTCTTGTAAAAGCTCAATAACAGTTAGCAGGCACATGAGGAGGTCTAATAAAGTCACAAGATCAAATTTTCAATAATGAGGTAAAACAGAGTTTTTATTTTCCGTGTAAAATTTATATGTAATTTTAATTTTTCTATATGTAATAAGCTCAAAGCTACTACCCTTGGTCACCGTGCCAACTCCAGCCACTCCAAGAAAAAACACAAGCATCAATGCATCAGTTTATCAAATGATTAAGAAAAGTCAATTTCAATGGAAAAACAAAGTTCAGAACCAAAAGTGACTTTAACATTAGAAAAGTGGGTTTGAGATGAGTGAAAAATTAAAGTCCTTCATATTTAAAGTGAAAAAGGTCCTCTTGGTCATTTCATTGTGCAATCTTACTCTTGGAGAACAAAAATCATGATTTGGGAGTCAAAGAGGCAAAAACCCTATTTTCCAAGGCAACTTGGCCTAGCGCTATGCATCAAAGGCAGTGTGCTGCACATCAGGGGTAGAACTACAATGTAATTTTGAACTGGTGCTATGCATCAGGAGGGCACTACACATTGGGCCTAGTGCGCTGCGTGTCAGTCTAGTTTGGTCTAAATCATCCCAAATCATGCCATAACCCTCAAATTTCCTACATTTTCCCTCTACAAGTAAGTAACATCCTCCTAAGGTTGAATTTGAGGTTGCATTGGTGTTTTTCATAAATCTTGCATGTGAAAAATTAAACCCTAGTTTCTCTTCATTGTTTGCCATCCAATTATGCAATTTTCATCCAATCTTCACAAAAACATCATCAAACCCCTTTTCACTCTTTATTTACCCTAATACACTCCATTTATCCAATTTTCCCATATCCCACTCCCTAAAGAAATTATTTCCCTCACCAAACCCTAAATCCCTCACTAAACCCTAATTTCCCAAAATCATTCTCTTCACTCCCCAACTTCATTTCCTAAGAGTAAAATCTCTTCATACTCATCACTATTGTCCTCTTTCATCACCAATTTTCATCATACCTTCATCTCATCATTTTCCTAAGACAAGCACTATTGCAAGAAACAATGACTCAAGCTATGAGGGAGAAACACAAAGTGACAGTTCAAGAGACAGAAATGTATAGCCTAGGAGACCTCACAAGGGTGGGAAGATAATCAAAGAGGAGCCTATTAGCATTGTTTAACTTCTTGCTTGCCCTCTTGCCACCACTTGTTTCAGATACCAATCTTGCTTTGAGTTTTGTGAGCTGGTTGAGAGGGTTAAATATCATCATGAATTGGCTAGACAATTTGTCATCAACATGGAGGACAATATGTTACAGCTTATTGGCATCAACTTCACTCTTTCACCAGCCATTATTGCAAAAGAAACTAGGATGCCAGATGTGGGGAAAAGATGGAACAAAAGACAAAACATCAGTAAACAAAACTATGAACCCTACATTAAAGCCAAATATCATATTCAATTGGGCAGGGTGTTTCCTTTTAAGTTTTTGGAGGACCGGTATGTGCCATTAATGAAGCTCATCATTAAATACTTCACATGTGAGGGAAGGTTCTCCAGACTCTATGCTTATCATATCAGATTGCTTATGCATTTTACTAGGGTTAGAATGATGAGCATACCATACTTCATTTGCAAAAACATAGAGAGGATGACTGTAATTGCAAAGAAGAAACCATACCCACTGCAGCTCAATAGCATTTATCACTTTGCTGTCATCAAAATTATTGTTATGCACTAGCTGATTCATTTGGGAGTGCCATGGGAAACCTTCATTGCCCATGAGATTTTCAAGGGACCTCAAATGTTTTCCAAACCTTAAGAGGAAGATGGACCTTCCGGGCAACAAAGGGAGCATGAAAGCAAAACTGAAGAGGCTCACATTCCTGTGTTTATAACTTATGGAAGGGGACAAGAAGACTTTTTGCAACTGCCAAACCAGTATTATCACCACCAAGGGTGGAAGGGGTCTCGTTCTCTTCGCCAGACAACAAGAAAACGTTATCTTCACCTGGGGTGAAAGGGGCTTTGCCTTATTCTTCAGCAGAGCAGGTACAGGACAAAGGAAAGAAGCCATTGCATGATGAAGGGCCTTTTGAAGGCCAATACAGGGATTTCATCTTGATTGAGGAAGAGGACACTGATTTGGGCTCCCAAAGCTCAAGCCTTAAGGATGAGATCATCAAGGAGAAAGAAGTTGAGATCTAAAGCCTATCACTTGACCTTGAGAGAGCTAAATGGATCATTAATTACCTTGAGCAACAAAACAAGCAATTGGAGGACAAACAAACAATCATGGAGCTGTAAACCATCAGGGAAAACTAGCAAATGGAAAAAAGAAGGAAAGTCAAGTTGACTTCACTAGAGCAAGAAATAGAGGTTGACCGAGAATCATGGTTGGAAAGAGTGAATGTCCACCTTGAGAAGCTTCTTAACAAGGCTAATAAGGAGAAGAACATGTTGTGACACATGGCCTATCAATATTTGGCCCAAAACAAAATTTGTAAGACAAGAATAAGAAGCCTAAAAGCCAAGCTAGGGAGAGTCTTAAAGGCCAAAAAGGAGCAAGAAAAACTTAGAATCTTGGATGAAGCTTCCTTGGCTCAGCTTAGCAATTGATAAGCTTGTCTCATGCCAATTTTGAAGAATTTTGGATAACTTTTCGTCATTTTCAAATTTTTAATTGCAATACATAGGAATTTCCCTCTGATGTGCAGTGCCACTGGCATTGCGCATTGAGCTGGTAAATAATTTTGAGGAATGGCTTAAATTTTTAGATTCTTCAGGAAAAAATATGAAAACCCAGAAAGTTTCATGAATTTTGGAGGAGATCTGGGTCACCTAAAGGGCAAAAGACACCTCAAAAATGCCCTCTCTGCCACTTTTTGGACCCACAGAAAGCAGTCTTGGGAGAAATAAATTGTGGAGGGGAAAATGGAAACCAAATTCACAAATTCCACTTGTCCTAGAAAGTGGATAGGTAGGCCTTTCCATCAAGCCATCTTGGAGAAAATTTGGTGAAGGGGAAGGCCTCCAAATTCAACTTGGAAAATGTGGTTCACGATCTATTTAGAATAATTCCCCCCCCAACAACTGACGAGTCAAGATATAGGTCATGGGGTTGCATTAAAAAATCATTGTTGTTGTGCACAAAAGGATGTGGTGTTGAAAGTTCCGAACAACCTAGATGGTAGCCAAAGCCAACTTCTCGACATGTGCATAACACATTTTAGTGTCGAGGAGATTCTGACTGAGGTAGTAAATTACATGTTCTTTGCCTTCATCATCGTCTTGGACCAAGACCATAGCAATGTTGCTAGAGGCTGTAGCTAGGTAAAGGAAGTAATCTTGATAATAGTTTGGAGAGTGCAATATAGTAGCATTTACGAGGACGGCCTTGAGATCATCAAAAGATTTTTGGGCCACCTTGTCGCAGACAAAGAGTGTTCCTTATTTTAGCAACCGGGTAAATATTGTGGCTAGCCTAGCATAGTTGGGTATAAAACAATGGAGAAATTTGGCCTTTCCTTGGAGACTCTAGAGTTGGTTTAGTGAGGATGGAGGGGGTAAATTTACAATGGCCTCGAATTTTAGCAGATCCAGGCGAATACCATCCTTGGAAATGATGAAGCTGAGGAGTCATCCCGATTCTAAGAAAAAAACACATTTTGTGGGTTTAATTGAATGTTATAGTGTCTACAGCACAGAAACATCCGCCGAAGATGGACTGGGTGATCTTGGTGCTTACAAGAATGAACGGGAAGGTCATCCAATTAAGGCTGGACAATGTTGCGAATATCATGAAATGCATAGTACATTATCGTTGAAATGTGGCTCCAACATTTTTAAGGCTGAAAGGGAGCTTCTTGCATTCAAACATACCCCACAGACAGATAAAGGTTGTCTTTTCTTGATCATCTGGTGCAATGTTGATCTAGTTATAACCAGAAAAACCATCCATAAAGGAAAATATCTTGCTCTCGGCACATTCATTAATGATTTGATCAATGAAGGGAGTAGGATAGTTATCATTAGGACATGCACGATTGAGATCTCTATAATCAAGGCAAACGTGGATCGTGTCTTGTTTTTTAGTCACCAGGACAATATTGGGCACCTAGTCTATAAGGGGGATGGGATAGATGAACCCAGCTTTGAGAAGCTTTCCAAATTCACCCTTAATAGTGGCTGCCTTCCTTGGGTGCATCGGGCGAAGCCATTGGCGAACAGGCTTTGTGTGCAGATACATTGGTATTTTGTGCACTGCAATGCTAGGATCAATGTCAGGCATTTCTTAATGGGACCATGCAAACACATCACGGAATTATTGAAATAGACAAGTATATATCTTGATCTCATCTGGAGAACAAGATAGCCCAATATGAACGTGTTTAATGATACTGGGTTTGATAGAAATGTCAATCGGCATCATTTGGGTAATATTACCCAGATTTCCTTCTGACCATGCTTAATGAGTAAGAATTGGTAGTGGAAACAAAGAAGAGGAATCTTTGAAAATGGTAGACATGACCACCAGGTGAGGTGGGAATGAGGAGCGATGATGAGTATCGATCCAAGGTGGTTCCTCGAGAGACATGACTTCCATGATACCTTAATCAGCAAGGAAGGTCTCAGCTAAGGGATCATGCGATTCTAGAGTGCCAAACCACAGGGATTGAGAGTACGTAATGAAAGAGGTCTTCGACATAAAATAATCAGAGGATGCAGAGTTCAAAGCCGAAATAATTTCCACGTAATTGACTTCGGTAGGACTAAGTGGCATAACCTCACCCCAAGTATCAACATGATCTGGTGTAGGTATGACCCAAGGATCAGATTTGATCGAGATCATGTTGACAGAGGAAACATGAGGAGGTGGGAGTAGAAATTTCCCATTAAGCCATAATCTTTGAAGAGACCTATCCCCATGCTCTCATAGGAAGCATTAGTGTGCTTGACGTACAAAACATTGTCATCTAAGGAGGAAGAGGTAAAGAAAGCCAACCGGTCGAGGTGACAATATTCCCTTGATGGGAAAACCAATCACTCGAAATAAAGAGGAGGCCGCGACATGCATGGCATGGGTCCAACTTCAGCCGAGTAGAAGGTTATAATTGAGATTGGTATCAATAATTTCTACTTCAACTTGCACTATCTAACCTTCCAGGGTGATGGCAAGGTTAGGTAAGACACCGAAGGGTCTCGAATAGCACCCATCGAAAGCTTCCAAAGTGTTCGGAGATTCATTTAGTGCAGGAGAACCAATAGCCTTTCAACATGCAGTTGACATGATGCAAGTGGAAGAACCTTCATCGATGATAGTCCGGTGGATGGTCTTCTCATTGATGATTACCTGAATAAGAAAGGAAATCTGATGAGGGAGTCATGGAACATGGTTCTCTATATCAAAACATATCAAATTGGAATCGGTAGGATCGATGCCCCCAATAGTTGACAGCAAAGATCTCCGCTACGATGGGTAGCTTTGGAGTACATTGAGAGCCAACATGGTTGTCGGTGCTTGAGCTAAATCCTCAATAGTATTGTAATGCTTAGCAACTTGGGTGTTGGGCTTATACGAAGATTTCCGCAGCACACCTTGATAGGGTAGCTACATAGCAGAATCAAGGTTAGGGCACTCAATATGAAGAGGGCCAGAAATCGAGGTAGAAGAAGAGGGTGTAGCTTCTTTCTCTTTCCCAGCCGTCGAAGCAGGAGTGTTGAGTCTTGAAAATGTCATTCATTTCCATTACACTTTCACTATTATGTCCATTATATCACCTCCATTTCACTACTATGTTACCACATTCATCCCACTTTCATTAATTGGGCCACATTTATGTTTTTCCAAACTTTATAAATTCTAAGCCTTTTAAGTGAATTTGTGGTTAAAAATTAGAAAATAATGTGCATATGCTTATACCTAACAAATGGGTTGAGATTGTTGACAAGTGTAGGTTGAAAGGAAACTTCTAGAAGACCCTTATGTGGCACTCTAAGGCCAAATTCGAATTTGAGTGAAAAGAATCATGGGATCATGAGGATATGTGTCACATCTCCTAATTGTATTATAACTATAAGAAGACATGTGTCTTATCAGTTCCTATTTTGATTAGGACTCTAGAGGTAGAGGGAGAGATTCATGGACTCTCATTAATGAGATGGCTTCTCATCTTTTTGTATAAATATGAGGTCTCTCTCCTTCATTTGTTACTTCTTAAGTCTTAGCTTAGAGTTTGGAGTTCTTTTAGCTTGGAGTTTGTAGTTCTTCCTTGATGGCTTTTGAAAGCTTTGGAGAGCTTTGTTATACTTTGTAATTTTGAAGAATTTGAATAAAGCTTTGATGTTCTCAACATGGAAGGAGATGTGAAGTAGATTTCATGGAGCATATTAGAATGTAAGGTAGAGTAGATTTCATTTTGTAAATTTTGCTTTGATTTCATTATATCATTTGATTTCTTTCAAGTTTGATAGATTAGATTTTTCATTCATGCAATTTTAATTCATGCAAGTGTGTTCAACCAGTTGATTGTAGATTAGTAATACACATAGATTTTTAATGACTAATGACATGATGGAATTATCTTGTCCTTCTGCTGATTTATTTTCTTAGTTCTAATTCCAACACTGTTTATTTCTTTCAGTTTTGTTTTATTCATTTACTTTTCTGCAAGATAGATATTAGACTACTCATGTCATTTTCAGTTACATCCTATAGCCAGAGCGAGTCGAATGGTGAGGGATTGAAGTATGAATGCGTAGTTTGATATTAGTTTATTTTTCTCCAAGTTAGTGATTAGATTACTCATGTCATTTTCAGTTACCTCCTATAGCCAGAGCGAGTCGAATGGTGAGGGATTGAAGTATGAATGCATAGTTTGATCTTAGTTTCATTTTATGCAATTTAGATATCATATTACTCAATTTGTTCATGATTACCTCCTATAGCCAGAGCGAGTCGAATGGTGAGGGGTCAGAATATGAGTTGATGTAATATAATTTAGCTTACTTTGCTTACAGTTTTTGAATTGCTTTAAGTTCAGTTTTCTTTTTATACAACAGCAAGGATACTGGGTTTCATAGTCACTAGCTCATTGTTTGGTTTAATTAGAATTTAGGTACATTTTTATTTTCTCTTAGTAATTTATTTCATCATTGCAAGTTTGAAAACCTTTTTGAAAACTTTAATCAGTATTTCATCTTTTGTTTGATTGAAGTATCTGCATATTTACACTTTTGTTTAAGTACTAATTCCATCAATAACATGTTTTAAGATCTTTTGAAGTGCTAAGTTTTGGAAGTTGCCATTAGGGACATAAACTTTGTCTTGAAATCTACATCCATACTTGACCTTTAAAAGTATTCTTAAGACCTTAGAATAGGATTTCCATTTGCATTAGATACTTTAGGAAACCAAAAAAAACAAAACCCTAAAACAAAATAAAATCTATAAAACAACGAAGTAAGAAAAAGGTTAACTAAGCACATATGGTGCACCACACTTCATCAGTTTACGATACTTGGATTGATAATTTATGTAGAGCAATTTAAGACATTAAATTGACTAGACAACAACCATACAACAATCAACTATAATCATTATATCATCAACTATAACAATGCATCATCATATCAGTAACATATCAAGAAGCCATCAACAAATCAAGAAGCCATCACATCACAAAGAGACATAAGCTTTTTAGGTGGAAACCCATATGAGAAAAAACCACTAATAGTCTTCTTCTTTATATGCTTCAATTCATTACATCAATTGCAGGCTCCAACTTGTTGGATGCAACTACCCCTAAGAAATGTAAGTTTCCACTTGTAGTAGGCTACAACCTGATTGGGGCACCATCCTCGAAAATGCAAGCAACTTCTCACTATAGGATATAAATTGATTGAGGCTCTGACCTTGAGAATGAGTAGGCTCCCACCTTAGTGGAGGCACCGACATCCTTCTTTAACTTCCTTGTGGACCTCTATTTCATCTCATTTTGAAACTAGATCCACTATCATCATATATTACTGAGTTATAAGGACTATCATAATATGCAATCTGTTGTCATCATCACTATCACTCTAACTTGCAAACATTGTCACTTCCATAGTCATTGTCACTACGAACAAAACCGATGTTGGTACCATTCTATGACCCCTTTTTCCCTCCCAAAACATGACAATTACCTACCTCTTTTCATCATTTATCCCTCAAATGCCTTGGAAATTGATTAATTAATAGTCTTATAGTTGTTGAATTGCATTTAAATTGATTTAAGGGTTTTGTGTTAATAAATTAGGAGTTTTTGGGCAAAATGACTACAGGAAGTCCCAACATCCTGTAAATGGCTTATTGTTTGACATGTGGCATGACAGCCAGGCCAGAGTGAAAGGTATGGGTGAAAAGCGGAATGTCCAAGCATGGACGAGCACCTATCCCCCAGCGGAAACAACCCTCCTACATGCGCGGTCAACGACTGGTCAACTATGGCATGTTGGCGACAAAGGTAGTAACATAACACAGTCACAGTTCAAATCGATTTTTAGTTGTTTCCTTTTTTTATATATGTGTAAGCTAGGATAGAAACATTTTGTGTTTTGGTAAAAGCGGCAACACCCACTCATGAATGTACATCCATTTTCAAGGGATGTGAACCATATGTAAATATAAGTCTAAGCCTGGTTGTATGTTCGGTTATGTTTTTACTTGTCGCTTCATGAACAGAGCTTCGACTTAATACAAATAAGACTTGCATTATAATCACAGTGCGTTGTTTTAATTCGGTGATCGTGGGATAACAAGCTCAGTATACCAAGAACGCGAACGAGCCCTGCGTACATGGTATACTGTTGTCATTTTAATTGCGTTTACAGTGTCATTTTAATTGCGTTTACAGTCAGAGCATTTGATTGGTATTTGATATTGATATATATGCACAGTGATTAAATCGATGTTTATATTTATGTATTTATGAATGCGTTGTTTATATGTTTATGCATGCGCTTGAATAGACTACCATTTGGATCGTGAATTATATCCTGTAAGGGATTCGATCTAGGGTTGCCTTGTAAAGCACTGTCATGGACTGTATGCTTACGATTTTCACTTTGCATGATTGTAATGAATGTTCATGAATGTTGAGTAGCATTGAATAGAGGTTTTATGTTTGATGTCTCTGTAAGGAGACCAAAACCTTTAATTACAGTGATACACAGCATGTTATGAATTGAATCTTAGCTGATAGTGATACATAGTTTGATGCTTAGTTGATATTTGATTGATAATTTTATATTGAATCAAATCATAGCAATGTAATTAGGAAGAGTAGGCTTAGATTAGATCCTTTATGTCTATATATTTTAGGCACACGCCTTTAAGTCTACGCACCCTAGTCGATAATAAATTTAGCCCAGTCTAGCACCCTAGATAGGACACTACATTTTGGCGCCGTTGCCGAGGAGGCGTACTTAAAGGATTGAAAAGAAAAAAAAAATCAATAAGCAAAAAGAAAAAAAAACAGAGTTAAAGTCATGTTCATTTATGCCTAGGTTTAGAGACAATCATGGTAGATTCATAAGAACCCCCCACCATTCAAAAACTAACCCATCATCATCAGGAGCAGACTCTGTAAAGAATTCAACACCAGCTGAGGAAAATTTCATTCAAGCATTAGAGGATAAACAAAAATCAGGGCAGAGACTTACTCTCATCGAAAGGCAAACTTTATTAACACATAAATCACAGAAAAGGGACTTTCCTAGGGCTGCCACACAAGGAGAAAGTAGCACACTGACTGAACACTCCCCAGAGATTGAACACTCTTTCCTTAATCGCCTCTTTGAAACAAGTGACTCTGATACAGAGAAATCTATTAAGATGGCTGAGGAAGGAGATGGATCAGTGCCTGTTAGGCCGCTATACTACTAGTGTAACCCCTTATTGTTATTAGTACAACCCCCTTATTATATTGATGTACCCATGTAGTGCCCATATTGTTACTATTGTGCCCCATAGAAGCCCACTATTGTTATTATTGTGCCCTTACATTATTATTGTTATGTCGGCTCTGATTATGTTATGAGCCCTTAGACTCTTATATATAGAAAGGAGGTCTTTTCATTTGTATCATCCAAGAATTGTTCATTTATGTAATGTAAAGGAGGTTGCCCCCTCGAAGAGGCTGAATTATAAGGCGTGGATCTCTCTTTTCTATCTTTTTGTGAGCTGGTTTCATAACACTATGCACCCATGAGCACACCTAGTATGACCACATATTGCAAATTAAGAAAAGATGATGACTCTCCTCTGGTAGATGCAACCCATTACAGGTCAATAATTGGAGCCCTCCTATACTTAACTGCTATGAGACTTGACATTATGGAAGCAGTAGGAATGGTGGGAATATTTCAATTAGCTCCTAAGCAATCCCATTTGTTGGCTGTAAAAAGAATTCTCAAATACTTGAAAGGAACTCCTGATTTTGGTCTTTAGTACCCTAAGAGCTCAACTCTTACTATGACTACATACACCGATGCTGATTGGGCTGGAAGTGTCGATGATCGAAAAAGTACTAGTGGACATGCATTCTTCCTGGGAGATTGTCTAGTATCTTGGCTGAGAAAAAAACAAACATCCATATCACTATCTAGAGCTAAAGCCGAGTATATAGTTGTTGCAGATTGGTGTACTCAAATATTATGGATGAAGGAAGCTCTGAAGGATGTCAACATAGATACCGACCAACCAATCACCATCTATTGTGATAACACAAGTGCTATTAATCTCAACAAAAATCCAGTGATGCAATCAAAAACCAAACATATACCAATCAAGTATCATTTCCTTCATGAACAAGTAGCTGAACAAAACATCAAGTTGGAATATATCAATACTAAGGAGCATATTGCTGATATTTTCACAAAACCTCTTCCTCGAGAAGCATTTGAACATCTTCGCCAAAAGATGGGGGTTATTTCTCTAGCATCACACTAAGTTGATTTATAAATATGTTGCATGATAGCGGGAATAGTTCGACAGGGGGAGTTCTTGTGTAACCTTTTGCCATTGATGTCAAAGGGGGAGAGAAGAGAAAAATTGCCATCCAATGACAAAGGGGGAGATTGTTAGTATAGTTGTCATTGATGTCAATATACTGAAGAAGACACATGATAGCGGGAATAGTTCGACAAAGGGAGTTCTTGTGCACCCTTTTGCCATTGATGTCAAAGGGGGAGAGAAGAGGAATATTGCCATCCAATGACAAAGGGGGAGATTGTTAGTATAGTTGTCATTGATGTCAATATACTGAAGAAGACACGGACATCAAGGAAATGAAGCAGGCAATGATATGATAATGATATGATTAAGAAGGCAATCAATGAAGAAACCAAAACCATGAAGAACCCAAAAAGCATTCTACCATGCCTATGGTTTTGCACTATTGAATGATCAGTCACATGAAATAATATTTTTCTCTATCTTAGAAAAGGAATTTCATCATGAGACCTAGACCATTTGAAAGGGCATAATTTTATCTTTCTAATGAGCTATCACATGCCTCGAAACTCCAAATATTTTGGGAGATATAGATTTTTTAAGTTAGGGGTATTAATCTAGTCTTTGAGCCGGCCTGCGCAAAGCCTCTCATGTCGGCCTACCTATGGGTCATGTCCCTTCACTTGTCCACTGTAAAATCACTATAAATATAGGATGCTTGAACTCATTTTGACTCATAACTTCGACATACAATCATAGAACAGGTGAAGGAGGTTCACATCTCATGAACACTAATTATTAAGGGTTAAAAAGAGCACATAAATATAAACTTCGGACTGGGCTATTCTTCTGCATCTCAGACCTCAAAAGGATTGAAATGAACAAGGTCCTACACCTAGACAGAAGCTCGGATTGAGGAGGCATCACACTGTGGCTTTGAATTCACTAAACAATGGTGCGGATCCTTTACTGTGTAGTTGGATCACCTTCAAAACAATTCTCAGACTCGGATACCTGAAGATTACGGTGATTGTGGCTCATGTTTACGTGTGATCTTTGGCTCGGTGACTAGCTTAACCTGGACACTTCTATACCTCGGAGTATGCAGTAGCTTGATTATAAACCTTCAAACAAGTACTACAGAACTGTGGATTCTTGAATGTGGGAAAAACATTGTGGCTCGGATTAAGAAACAGAACTTCGGAATGTGGGCCATTAGCTTCTGTGATAAAAGGACTTGGTTTCTAGCTTTGATTGCTATATCTCGGGTTCCTTTCTAGATAGTGGGTTTGGACTGCTATATCTCGTGCCTTTCTAGACAGTGGATAGTGTAACAGCGCCTTAGCTCAACAGTGGACATAAACAATGAACAGTGGGCATAGACAGTGGAATAATGCCATTGCTGGATAGCACATTAATGGAGTAAGTGAAATGAATATTCCTCCACCTCAGTAAGAAGCTAGCAGTGACACAAGCAGTTATGGATTAAGTGAAGTAAAGTAAGAGGACAAGTGAAGTTGATCTTGAAGATTGAAATCAACAACACAATAAGGTGACCTCATTGATGTCAGTGAAGTAAGTACATTTTAAATTTTCAATTAAAAGAAGAAAAGACAACAAAATTGGTGTCCTTGGAGTCAGTGCTCCTAAACACCAGGTTGGTGCCTTCGAGAAGATAGGGCCAAAGCCCTAGAGGTCGGAGCCTCATCAAAGACCAAGTTGGTGCTTGACAATAATTGTCATGCATTGTATTTATTCTTTTATACTCAATAAAATTATACTTATACGTTTCTCTGATTAAATTGTGAAGAATCTAACTCGTAATAATAACAATTGAAAGGAAATATTGATTCACCCCTCTCATTATTCCAACAGTTCATAGAGCCACATCTTCGAGTAACCATTTTGGGTGACTATGCATCCTATCAAAACAACACTTAACTACATATCATAGCCATACTTGGTATCAATAATTAAATCATAAAATAATGCTAATACCATACAAATATCATTTTAATGTCCATAACATCAACATTATCTCAATGCTATAGTGATTTGTCCATCATCTAACTTGTCAACCTATAAGTTAGATTACAAAAAACACATCTCCATAAATAACCATATAATAATTTCATGCCATAAACTATGTCACATATTGTCATTCAATATAAGCAAAGCATGTTTCTTTACCAAATGCTTCCTTAGTGATACATTCATAATATGTAATTATCATTGCAAAAAAATATAAAATAATAAAACTCGTAAATTTATCCGCACATAGGTACACGTCAGAATAGACTATCAATTTAGCTTTGAATATTAGGCAAGTAAATAACACAATAAACTAGAACATATTCCAGCTACTAAAAGGAAAAATGTTGAATGTTGAATGTCATATGAAAACAATCCCAGTCTTACTCGAGCGCTTTATTTTGCAATATTCTCAAAAAAAAATATATTAATTACATGCATCTTCCATGGTATTGCTAACTAACCACTCAATACTCGTTAAAAAACTCATTATAATGTGCAATAATTAGAATGGTAAGAAATAACAGTCAGTGATGTGATTTAAGGTACCATTTGATGTCTTCAAAAATATTACAATTGAAAATACCACACTTTGTTAGATAACATCTAGTAGTTTATAATTGCCAGAATGCTATGACATCATTTTGTCATAAATTTTAACTTCAATACCTATGGATCAATTTCTCCACACCATTGTCCAAGGTCGCTGAATAATATCGAATTTCAGCCTGTTGTCAAAAGAAAACAATAGCTTTAATGGTCTGATTGAAATATATAAATCTAAGGCACGTCATCAAAAATAAATTGAAAGTAATAAGATTAAAGAAAGTAGCTAATAAATTCAAAATACAGTGACTTCAATAAAAGAATAGGCAATCATTAGACGGATAGGAAGATATAAATGTTTTTGATACCCATTCTCAATGCTTAAAAAATATAGTTGATCAATATGAAATAAAAAATGTTGAAATTGCTTTCATTAAAATCTGTGTTTTGATAATAGTTTACAAATTTCCAAAACATACCTCAGTGGAAAATGAAATGGACCTTGTCCGTATAATAAGATAAATAGGGTAATGTAGAGTTAAATAAGGTTTAAATGGAGTGAAATAATGGTTAACAAATTATTAAAGCTCAAAACTATTTATAACATTAGGTGTAGTATTCCCTGAATATAGAGCTAATAAACAGGGCTTATCAAAGATTTAATTACATTCAAAGCTTATATATCTTGAAATAGTTATAATTCACTTATAGGTGGTTAAATGCAGGGATAGATTGGACTTTCGTGGTATTTATGGTGGGTCAATCCTAGTATACATGGAGTACCTCAAAGGTTGAAGCAGCAAGTATTAGCTAAAGAATAGACAAAGGTTAAAGTAGCAAGTATCAGTTAAAAAATAGATGATGTTGTCTTGTTGTTCACCTTTCTTAGTTTAAGATCAGTGAGGGAATTTACATGAGCATTGCGGATCTCTGCACGCTTCCAAGCAAATGTACTAAAGACTTTTTTATGTCCTGCAAGATGTCTATTTTATGCTAAGTTACCGGATCCGACCCCTAGTGTCCACGAATCCGATCAAGATCTACCTAGATCCGTCCTTGAAACGATGGCGGGGCGGATCAATAATTTTTGGAAACAGATCCCCTGTTGTGGAAATGGATCTGGGCTTTTTAAAATCGCGTATGCCCACCCGCCTTCCTAGCTATCTTACCTGTACATCCGCCCGTCTGCCTGCCTACCTTACCTGTGCGCCTCAAATATTTGCTACCTTACCTGTCTGCTTGCCTACCTTACCTCTTCGTCCTGCCTCCCTTACCTTACCCTTTAGATGTGTCACTGTTGTGCCCCTTGTTGACCTTACAGTGTGTATGTTCAGTGTTTTGTGTAGTGCGTTGCGACATAGCAGAGAGACTCGAGAGTATTGTAATTACAGAGTGTATTAAAAATTTATTAAAAAGCGTACTACATTAAAATATGACAAAGGTGCCCTTTGATAATAAAATACATATGTTACCTCAACGCTAAGTCAAATTTATTAGTTACATGTTACATTACAATATAACAAATATTATAATGTTACACTTTCTATATGTTGCATTAAAATATTATAATAATTAAAATATTAAAATTATATACTAAATTCATTAGCATTAACATTAAAATATTATTTTTTATTTTTTAATTTTAAAATATTATTATATGTTTTGTACTTGTTGTATCCTTGCTATATCTAGATCTTGGATTTTAAAAATTAGCAAATTCAGGTCCGAATCCATATCTGAATCGTATATGAATCCTGGTAACTTATATTCCATGATTCCCTGTTTATGAAAAGTTGTTTAGAAGATGCAATCAAGGTATAGAGATAATGAAGTTTCATAATCTGTTGTAAATGAAGTTAGTTGAGGCCAATGAAGACAATAGAATAAGGGGAAGAGGTTGTGGCTACTAAAGAGATTTCCCCAAATAACCTACTCCATGTGGTCAAACTTGCATGATAAGTTGCAAACCTAAGAGAACCGGACAAAACGATGATTTAATGAACCATTGTGTTGTATTTTATCCATGAAAGAGGAGCAGATATTAAATGAGTTAACTCCTCCAATGCAGCTTAACAAAAACATTTTGCAAGAAGCCATAGCAAACATGAATGTTGTTGTATTGCAGATCTGCACTTCAAAGATATTCAAGCCCAACCAAAAAGATGCAAACTTAGGGTAAAGTAGAAGCACCACCCTTTGTCATCTTGATTTTGTCTCTTTAGGTTGATTCTTTTCCGACACAAGTGGGGAACTTGTGTTGAATTCCATATTAGGATTGTCAATCTATCCTTTACAGAGTATGGCAAGTTACTTATTAGAAAAAAGAAAGTTTGAGGGTTTTTAATAAGTTTTGTGGTAGATTTCAAAGGATGAGTACCTAACCAAGGGTTATTTTTGGCTTTTGGGTTACCCCAAAGGTGTTTACACCATAGCTGGGGCGGTGTTGTAAAAACAACCCCCCCCACCTCCCAATTGATCCATAAACTGCCTTGGAGATTCCACTGGACAATTTGTCATAATAGATCTAATGAAATTATATTTAAATCCAAAATCTACACATTATAGTTTTATTTCTCTTTAGATTTATGAATTTGTAGATTATTGTCAATAGTGCATACATGCAAATTAAAATATCTTACCTGTACATCCGCCCGTCTGCCTGCCTACCTTACCTGTGCGCCTCAAATATTTGCTACCTTACCTGTCTGCTTGCCTACCTTACCTCTTCGTCCTGCCTCCCTTACCTTACCCTTTAGATGTGTCACTGTTGTGCCCCTTGTTGACCTTACAGTGTGTATGTTCAGTGTTTTGTGTAGTGCGTTGCGACATAGCAGAGAGACTCGAGAGTATTGTAATTACAGAGTGTATTAAAAATTTATTAAAAAGCGTACTACATTAAAATATGACAAAGGTGCCCTTTGATAATAAAATACAAGCGTACTACATTAAAATATGACAAAGGTGCCCTTTGATAATAAAATACATATGTTACCTCAACGCTAAGTCAAATTTATTAGTTACATGTTACATTACAATATAACAAATATTATAATGTTACACTTTCTATATGTTGCATTAAAATATTATAATAATTAAAATATTAAAATTATATACTAAATTCATTAGCATTAACATTAAAATATTATTTTTTATTTTTTAATTTTAAAATATTATTATATGTTTTGTACTTGTTGTATCCTTGCTATATCTAGATCTTGGATTTTAAAAATTAGCAAATTCAGGTCCGAATCCATATCTGAATCGTATATGAATCCTGGTAACTTATATTCCATGATTCCCTGTTTATGAAAAGTTGTTTAGAAGATGCAATCAAGGTATAGAGATAATGAAGTTTCATAATCTGTTGTAAATGAAGTTAGTTGAGGCCAATGAAGACAATAGAATAAGGGGAAGAGGTTGTGGCTACTAAAGAGATTTCCCCAAATAACCTACTCCATGTGGTCAAACTTGCATGATAAGTTGCAAACCTAAGAGAACCGGACAAAACGATGATTTAATGAACCATTGTGTTGTATTTTATCCATGAAAGAGGAGCAGATATTAAATGAGTTAACTCCTCCAATGCAGCTTAACAAAAACATTTTGCAAGAAGCCATAGCAAACATGAATGTTGTTGTATTGCAGATCTGCACTTCAAAGATATTCAAGCCCAACCAAAAAGATGCAAACTTAGGGTAAAGTAGAAGCACCACCCTTTGTCATCTTGATTTTGTCTCTTTGGGTTGATTCTTTTCCGACACAAGTGGGGAACTTGTGTTGAATTCCATATTAGGATTGTCAATCTATCCTTTACAGAGTATGGCAAGTTACTTATTAGAAAAAAGAAAGTTTGAGGGTTTTTAATAAGTTTTGTGGTAGATTTCAAAGGATGAGTACCTAACCAAGGGTTATTTTTGGCTTTTGGGTTACCCCAAAGGTGTTTACGCCATAGCTGGGGGCGGTGTTGTAAAAACAACCCCCCCCCACCTCCCAATTGATCCATAAACTGCCTTGGAGATTCCACTGGGCAATTTGTCATAATAGATCTAATGAAATTATATTTAAATCCAAAATCTACACATTATAGTTTTATTTCTCTTTAGATTTATGAATTTGTAGATTATTGTCAATAGTGCATACATGCAAATTAAAATATGCAAAAATAGAGAACATTGAAATAAAATCGCATGCACGCATTTGACACAAGATATGACCTAGGAAACCCTTTCAGGGGAAAAACCCAGCTGGAAGATTAGGCCACTCTGCTCTCTCTCTCTGAATATAAAATGTCTGTGAGTACAAAGTATGGCCCATGGCCTGTGGCCTACTACATGCACAAATCCTCCCTGTGTGCTCTATCTCTTATCTCTCTCGATTATTTTTGTTCATTTATGAAACAAATGCACTCTAAAGAATGGAACCCCTTTTCCTCTTAGTGTCCCAATTATAATACACCCTGATAGCCTACTACTGGTTAAGTTTGATTACATCAATTTTTAACTAGAGTTACAATATAGACTCTTCTAGAGCCTTCTTCATCATAATCATGTGACTAGCCCCTTTTTCATGAATAATGGGGATTGACATAGCATCCTCTCAAATTATGGTGGTGGAAACAAGAAGGTCAACTTATGAGTGACATAATTTTCACATATAGACTCTAATTGATGTGATTCTTGTGTCATTGGAAAGGTATTTGCGTGTAGAATAGGAAACAAATGTGTTCCACTAAAGAAGCAAAGCTTTACCCCCAAAGCATGTCGTTTGATGCATCGAAACACTCCCGAAAAGTTTCAAGCCCCAATTTGCCAAACTGTGTCCCGCTAATAAAAATGGTCATGAGAGTTGATTCCTCCATTTTTTCCACTCTGAAAGCATCGAGATGGATGACAAGCACTCTAATTATCCAATATAGCTCACCAACCCGGTTTAGAGGCCAAAACCTTGCTCCAAACAAGACTGCTACCAAAGCACCACTTAATCCACAGTCCAAAAATTCAAAACCACACTTCCTATTATTTAATAGTGATGGTTCTGCACACAATCCGACATGTGGGACCACATTCTAACATACAGTTTGACACAGTTCAAGAGCTTCTAGCACACTTCCTATCATGGTGGTTTAAGGAGAGAATAGCAAATAAATTCACTAATTTATGTCATAAATGATAAATTAGTGTTTTGAATTCATACTTTTCAGTGCTCCTACCTCATAGAGGTTCAAATATAATATGAACACCTCATATAGACTCGCCATACTCTCTCACAAACCCAAAAAATATTAAAAACTTTTCTTTGAGAACTTTTAACAAACAATTAGCAAGCAGTACTTTCGTCAAACACTTTGCAGATAAAGTGGAATAGATATGAGAGGAAAATGCTTGAGAGAATTTCAATGCTCAAATGAGTTTGAGGAATCTGACACAACTCTAGCAATATAGTAGTCCCATTCAGCTTTAAGAAATGATAACTATCTCAAGAATTAACTTGGACCTCAAGGAGAACTTGGCCCCAATAGATAATCTGACTCTGGCAAATAAACAAAGCCCAATAAATAAACTCCGTCCCAATAGATAAATCTGCCTTTGACAAATAAATTGAGCCCAAAAAACAAACTCAACCCCAATAGAAAAATCTAGCTCCGATAAATAATTACGGTAAATGGAACAATAATATGGTCTCAACAAATAAAATTTCTTTAGAAAATCTCCAGAAGTAATTTTGTCAAAATTCTAATAAATTCCAACAAAAATTGGACAGCGAGGGAATCACAAATTTTCATTGAAAAATGCCACAACAGGAAACCCAACAAAATTTATTAATAATACTGAGGAAGAATCTCTCTCTCTCTCTCTCTCCCCCCTTGTAAATTTTTATCAACTACTACACCAATAAATTCAACAATACTAAGTCCTTCCATTAGCTTACAACAAAAGTAACAATGTGTAAGAGTGATTGTATCGAAATTTGTAAGCCTCCTAAAATTATTGACTATTTTAATCCTGAAGAAACTCAGTGTTCAGACAGTGAAATAATAGACATCCTCTAGATAAATGACAAACTCAGCCTCAAATGAAATTTTTTTCCATTGAAAATGAATTTGACTCTCCAATAATAACAACTCAAACTCCTGAAAATAGTAATAAATTAGGCACCTTGTTTCAAAAAAAAAATTCTCCAACACCTGCAATAAACTAATTTGGCAATTTTGACAAGAAAACCCTCAGGCCAACAGGGAAACCAACTCTTATATCACTATAATATGCCAAAATTTTATTTCATTGATTTTCCACAATTTTACTTCAAAATTTACACCACAAATTTGTTTATTTGAAATTCAATCCAAATAGCAGGTAAATTTGCAATGTAAACCCATAAACTGCAACTCAAAAAGTGCACAGGAAGAAATAACGACAAACTCAACTTTATTTATTAACCGGTATAATATAATACACGCCAATATATCTACAATTCGCTGAGTTGGGAAATAGATGAGGCATCCTCCAAAATTTTGTTGCAACTCTAATGTTGGTCTCCTACAATAAAGTGCAACTAGAAAATATGTCCAAATTGAGAATCTAGATGATCTTCACTCCAATCTTCAGATCTGCTACAAAGCCTCCAATAACATCGTTGAAGCATGGTGAGAATTTTGGATGAAATGTCCTCAACAATGGGTTGGGATTTCTTCCAACTCGCAGTAGGAAACCCAAGGGTTTTCGTCTTGGGGACTACGGAAATTGAGAACAACATTCGCAAAACCTCTCCAACAAGAAAATATCACAACTCCAAGATGTCCCAAATGATTTGTTTCCCCTCCTTTATTTTAGTTAAGTGACTTTTAATTTAATTTATTTAAGTCATTTTTTTTCCTTCTGGCTTTTTCTTCTAATTAGGCACTTTTCCCCATTTTTATTTAATTAAGTGATTAATTAAAGTCACCTTTAATCATGGGAAATGATTAATTGACCACCGTACCTTTTTCGTCCACTGAAAACCACTTTTCACCATTCCATCCTGTAGAGCTCTTCATTCCTATTCTAATGAGCTATTACACTAAGGTGCTTCTCCAAATAATCCTTTCCACACCACCTTTAGTGTTTTTAATTAAATTATGTTAATAATAACCTCGTTTTATGGGATTCATCATAATGAAACAAAACTAAGAACGAATTGTGTGGCACTGCCCCTGATGGTGCAATACAACAAGTGAACTCCAACGGACCCCATAAAACTCTTCAAAACCCTTCAGGCCTTTTGATGATGTAATCTCACTCCTGTAAACTGGATGCCACCACACCTGGAAGTTCATCCTGACTACATCATAAGGGAAATTGAAAATGGGGACATTACATTCACGTGGTTTTTATATGGCATTAAATGGTGATGAATGATGCATTGAAAAAATCTATGTACCACCACTAACCAAGAGGTAACAAGGCCCATTTAGGATAAGGCACTGATCATTACTGTGTTTATCATCCACTGAATTTATTAAATTTCTTCTTCTTTCCCTTGTTCTTAGACATCTAGGTAAGATACTAGGGTTTTAGGGTAAAAATTTGCATAAAAAGTGAATGTTTATTGGATGTTTGTGGTTCATAAATTAGGAATTGCATCAATAAAGTAAATAAAAGAAAAATGTAGCATTGTTGCATAGTTAGTCCTTCATTCTTAGGGATGACGTCATCCTTATTTGCTACTTATGCATGTTTTCCAACACAAAATTCCCATTAGGTAACCCTAAGCCTAGGTGTCTATTAGAAGGCCTTTGTTCCCTTTTGTTGATTATCTTTTAAAGGCCTTTTTCTTGGCTACTATATGACAATGTGCACCTTATCACTATAGATTAATAAAACCCTAACTTATAAGAACCATATATTTGCTATAAGTGTAGAGTACTTAAACCTTGGCATAGAAAATCTAAGCCTCTAGACTTTGCCAATACTTTATTTTGTTTAGTAGACCTCTTATCCATCACCTTGAGCCATAGTATTAGAATATGCTTTAGGCGATCTAGGGAAGACTCCCTTCTGGTCAAATAGAACCAAAGAGCAAGAGAAAGGTTGTTGAGATGACAATGGAAACCCTTTCTCTTGTTTCCATAAGGTCTAGCTCTGCTTAGTGGGGCTTTGCACTAGGCCTATTAGATTTTGCGGCAACACTCCCTTAGTATGGTCACCAGTCACCATTGAATGTGGAGATATTGTTGAATGAAATAGGGATATCATAAGGTTGTCCTAGAATTTGAGTGAAGTTGAAAGTTGTATAAGCATCTATAGGCAAAGAACTAGCCATTAATTCTCTATTAGTTTGAACAAATAAATCCTTTAGGTAAAGTAATGACTCAAAGTAACCAAGTTGATTTTCTTCTCTAGCCTTTACCTATTCTTCCTTCTTTTGCTAATATACTTTGGGCTTAGGGGCAAAAAAGGTCTTACCTTGGGGGGTTGGATCTCGTATTTTACCTCTTTGAAGTAGATGATTTAGGTGGAGTCATCAAATGAGATCCTACAAGTTAGTGTAAACAAGAGAAACTCACTAAATTACATACAAAATATACTCACCAAGGTGGAATGTCTTTTCTGAACCAAGTACACGACCTTTCTCTCCAACAACTGTGCAAAAAATGTTACAACATGGATTAATAGTATTGCAAAAGTATGGAAAGATGCTAGAGTGACGCCATGTAGGAAAAGTGCCTATTGTCAACTCAAGATGAGTCCCCACTCTTTAGGTCAACTCCTAAAATGCCACAAGAGGCTTCCCTACACAATCAAAACACTCGACCACAAGATTAGTAAACCAATGCCTATAAATATTTTTGGGTGATGGGGTCTAGGAGTTAGTTTAGATGATTGAAAACTTGAAAATAATATTCTACAATAACAAATTGCGGACCAACAATAAGGACACTTAATAAAATAATGAAATAAGCCTTCTAAATGCACTGAGTTGAGTGTAAGACAACCTTTACCAATTAGAATAATGATTACCGTTGATTATGCCCTTGATATATGGCTATAAACAATGCTTTTTCTTGCTATTATTGACATGCAAGTCTGATTTGCTGCAAAAAAACATAGGACCAAAAAGCTCGAGCCCACTTTAGGGCCACCCCAGAACCTAAAAATGTGCACATAAAACTTGGCTATGTGTTGGCAGTGTTAATACTTTGAAATATCTTTCTAATGAGCCTCCAAGCACCTAAAAACACTCAGTATTCTAAGAGACATCAATCTTGAAAATAAACACTCAATTTTGAGGTCAAATCTCCACTAGGGTAATAACCCAGATTTTATTCCTTGATGTCTTTTTAACCCAACAAGCTTGGGATAGATTTTATTATTCAAATAATAGTCAATTAACTTCAAAATGTAAGAAAAATCAGAGGGAAAATGATATATATACTTTTGGAGGCCAAAATCCCCTAGAAAATGGCTTGTCTTGTAACAGAGGGCTATAACTTGTTGTTACAAACCTTCAAACCCTTGGACAACAACTTGTTTTAATGAATATAATCTCTATCTACACACAACAAAGCACTATACTTTTTTTGACCCAATTTGATAAGTCTTTGTAGCAAAACCCAAATCCCAAACTAGCTAAAAAATGAAAAATAAGCACAAGCTAGCAAATTATTTTCATTTTTGTCTATTTTTCCAATTTTCTATTTCATGAGCATATATAAAACAAGGAAATTGAAAATATTTCTGAATTTTGAGAAATTTGTGATGAAATGAAAATATGGCTCGTCTTTTACCACACCAATTACCTTTGCGTGGGATCGTAATCACAACCCTCCCTAAATCAACCTTAAATTATTTATTTGTAAAAGATGTGAGTTTGGAGTTCATGCACTAGTCACCTCCACTCTTGTCTAATTCTTTCTTCTAGTGCCAAAATCCAACTATCATTGACTCCTTCAATGGAACAACTCTATTCAATGAATCAACTATGATAGTAAATAGATTTAATCCTTTAAGGAGGAATTCTTAATAAGGGTTTTTCCAAAAATCAAGTTTCAAACTCCCTAGCTCAACAAGAAAATGGCGAGGTCTAGAATCCTATCTCTAAGTGACTATGTAGCTCCTAATGGATGGATCAACTATATTTGTGTAACTTCAACCACAAATCAAAGAACTATTTCATGGAGCACACTATCTTTGTAAGAACTAAGAAGTAATTAATAGAATAGCCAATCTACAAATTGGAGACAAAGCGTTTGCAACAAACAAGCTCTTATCATGGCATTGTGATCTCACATATTCACAACATGGTTTTCTAAGGAGGGAGAGCTCTAAATTTATAGATAAGGCTCTCAATAATAATTCTCCTTTGGTCCACAAATTTACGTGACTTGTTAGCGAAAAAAATCCTTGGAAACAAAGTCATTTTTTTCAATATTGTGTTGCTTAAACCCTTACCAAGGATGTAGACATCTCACAAAAAGGGGATTCAAACCTATAAAAAGAGGGTTATTTACGCTTAAAATTCCAATGTTTCACTTTATTTTTGCTTAAAAAGCCTTCCAAAACTTCTCCACCAGTTGCCTTGCTTCAACACTCCTCAAAATAGTTCAAATGCTCCTCATCAAGGGCATGATGTCACCCCAATGACTAGCATGTGTGGACAACTCCCTTGATTTGAAGATGAAACTTGCACTTGAATTATTCCTTGACATTATCTTGATGCGTGATTCCTTAAGTTGAAACGATTTGTTGGTGAAGAAATTCTCTCTTGTTCCATTCTTTGCTTGATTTGACTTGGAGTACTACTTATTTTTCTCTTTAACCTTCCAACATCTCCCTTGACTAAGTTGACCTGGTAATTTTTCCCTTGAAATAAATGTTTTTTTCTTTCTCTTTACCCATTTGTCCTTAACCTTGCTTGAAGATTTGTCTTTACTTGACTTGTTGATTTTCCTCAATCCAAAGATTTTGTTGAGTGAGTTAGAGGACTCTCCTAGCCCCAAAAGTGTGGCCACCCCCCAAGAAAGTAAGCCTCAAATGTAGATCTTGAATAACATTGATTCCTTGAGAAATCTAAAACCTGGGTTTTGTAGAAAAAAAAAGTTGTAGATGCCAATAGATTGCCCAATTACCCCCATTTGACCCAAAATTGACCGTCAAAATGACTCTGGAAATTCCCATGTGCCCTCAAAAGTAGGATAACCCTCCTTGAAAAACCATATCTGCGTCTTAGATCACCATTTCTAAAAAATTTCAAGGATCATGGGAAGTAGAAATTTTGTTGCTTCATCTAAGAATTTTGACTAATGACCCCTCCAGAACCTATGCATTGGGATCTGCAAATTGTTGGAAAATGTGAGACTGCCATGTGGAAGAGTTATGACATGATGAAGACGCCAAAGCAAAGGAATGCCACACAGACTGAATAAGACAACCAAGCGGGGAAAAGGTAGGTGTGTCAGGATCATGGGGATAATGTGAGGAAATAGTAGAATATGTGATCACCTTCACAAGGATAGACATTAAGTGATCTCATAAAACATGAGTCTGGATAGATCCACTTCCAAGATGCCCACATACCACCTAGGACATAAAGACCCCCATCAAAGCAAGGAGTTACTTCCCACCAGAGGGATGTCAGCAGTGTCATAAAACCAAGCATCATGGAATGAAGCTAAGAATACCAACCATGATCATCCACACATCAGGGATCTAGGACACACTCACATAAATATCATCGCACAAGGCTTTACAAGGCTTTAGACTTGCATTCCTTGAGCATAAAACGATGATGTCAAAAATGAATTTGCTCATATGTACCCCTGATAAAGAAGGGGTAATAGGTTCTCTTGCAACAAACTAGTAGGCCTTTTGACTACTCACTAAACCCATTTTGAACAAGATTTGACCTCCAAAAGCCTTTCAAAAGCCCACATGTGCCACAAAAGTAAGACAACCTCCTTTGACTAAGCATAACTTCTTTTTACTCATCATTTTTAAAATTCGACATGGCATGGAAAGAGGAAGTTTTGCTAAGCAATCTAAGCTTTTGTTGACTTTTACCCCGACAACTTGTGCATTGGGATTTGCAAAATGCTTTGGGAACCACAAACTATTGGAGAATGTGAGATTGTCACGTTGAAAAGCAGTCACAAGCTAAGTTACCAAGATTTGGATATGGATTCAAATACAGATACGGATCTGGATTCGCTAAATTTTTAAAAATCCAATATCCGAATACGATAATAATACGTCAAGTACAAAAATATAATAATATTTAAAAAATATATAATAACAAATTCAAAATTTTAATCTTAATGTTAATAAATTTAATATATAATTCAATATTTTAATCTTAATGTTAATAAATTTGATATATAATTTTAATATTATAATATTTTAATGTAACAAAAGGTGTAACATTATAATATTTGTTATATTTCAATGTAACATTTAACTAAAAATTTTGACTTAGTGTTTAGGTAACATATGTATTTTATTGTCAAAGGGCAACTTTGTCATATTTTAATGTAAGACACTCTGTAATAAATTTTTAATACACTTTGGGGTTTAACGGTAAGTTTCGCTGGGTGAAACCCACGAGATGAGGGTTCAAATCTCATTGAGTATATATATGACCTGTTGTGTCTTGGCTAGAAGAGTAGGCGACCCCATAGCGGGCGTCTCAGCTCTTATTGAGGCATAAGTTTCCTGCTATTGTGCGGCTTGCAGGCTGTTGCACGTAGCCTAGGTTTACAGTGGCAGCCAATTAGATTTGATCCTGGGTGTGTTTAGGATAACTCTCACCAGTTACCAATTATCCTAGATTTAAAAAAAAAAAATTACAATACTCTCAGGTCTCTCTGCTACATCGGTCGACGTAGTACGTGACACAAAACACGGAACAGACACATCGTAAGGGCAGCATGCTGCACAACAATGACGCATCGTAAGGGTAAGGTAAGGGAGGCAAGACGAAGAGGTAAGGTAGGCAGGTAGGCGGGAAGATAGGGAAGGTTAGGGCTCAGCATTTTCTCAACACACCCATTCACGGAGCAAAGATTTGAGGCGGACAAGTAAGGTAGGCAAGCAGGTGGACCAGCGTTCAGGTAAGATAGGCAGGCATGCAGCTGGGCGTATACCTCCACAAGTGATAGACGTGATTTTAAAAAGCCCAGATCCGTTTGCTTAATACAGGATCTGTTTCCTCAACACGTGATCTATTTCCAAAAATTACTGATCCACAACATCGTCGTTTTAAGGACAGATCTAGGCAGATCCGGATCGGATTCGTAGATCCGTGGATCTTGGACCCCCAAGAGTTGGATCGGGTAGCTTTGATGACAAGATGAAGGCATCAAAGCCAAAGAATGCCTATAGACTCAATAAGAAAACCCAGTGGGAAAGAAAGAGGTGTGTCGGTACGAAAGGGAAAAGTACAATAAGTGATCACTTATAGGACTAGACATAGAGTGTTTCCATAAATCATGAATCCTAATAGGTCCACCTTCATTATGCCCACATACCTCCCGAAGAGACAAGGATGCCCATCAAAGCACGGAGTTACCTACCACCAAGGGTATGTCAACAGTGCGATAAAACCAAGCACCACGGAAACGAAGCTACGAAAACCAACCATGATCGTCCACCATCGTGGCTATAGGACGCACATTCACACAATCATCATCCCACTAAGCATTTACAAGGCTTTAGACTTACATTCCTCGGGTTTGCTATGGTGTTTGTTGGAAAAATCACCGCACCTCTATAGAATCCGTAATTTCCACCCTGGGGATCTTAGTTACTGGTTTGTAATGTTTACCAAAACCTATGGTTTTTGGTGTAATGGCAAACCTCCACATGGTATCAAAGCTTGGACCCAGGTTCGATTCCCCCAAGTTGCGTTTGAGGGGGGGGTGTTGGAAGAATCACCACACCTCTATGGAATCCGTAATTTCCAACCTGGGTGTCACGCCCCTACACCTGCGGTAGTCTTTCAACCGCTTATAGCGAGGTGCAGCACTACCAACCGTTTTCTTTTCACCAATACTTACAATTGTAGACTACGCCTAACATTCATACTCAGTTTATTTTTTTGTTACCAAGTATTATCTTATCCTTTATACAAATGAAAACCCATACATATTCATCATCAACAGCAATTAACACATATACAATTGCACAACAGTATAAAGGGAGGGGCAACTCCCTGCAATATGAGTCTGCCTGATATCAATATATATAATTTTCCACTTTTACAAAGTATAAGTTAAATCTTGGGAAACCCCAAATTTACACTTAGCTAATTTTCCAACTTCGGCAAACTCGATTGCCCAGCTCGTCGGTGCCTCTGCATGGTCGCCGCACGACTCACCAACCCTTCGTTCACTTCATCGCACGATCGTGTTTTTTGCCCAACTTGGGTGCACCTCGTCGTAACCAAGTCACCACACATGAGCGCCTCCGCACGAGTCACACCTCTATTCACAACTCCAACACTTCATTGTTTCCACTGTTTCGTCATGCACGCCGCGCCCTACCCAAGTCGCCCATTCGCACGATTCTTTGTTTCGGCGTGCAAGGCGCGCCCTCGCCCAGCTGCCCATCTGCACGTCCACCCATTCACCCAAACTCGTTCACCCGAGCAACTTCACCCGAGTCACCACACGACTTCACCCGGGTCGCCCGACGCCCTCACCCAATTTGCCCAAACGACTTCACCCGGGTCGCCCAATGACCTCACCCGGGTCGCCCGAGTCGCCCGAACGACCTCACCCGAATTTCCTGCCCGACGACCTCGCTCAAGTTCTGCCTGAACAACCTCGCCCGAGAACGACCTCGCCCGAGTTCACCCTCGCCCGAGTTTTCTGCACGAGTTTTTCGCCCGAGTTTCTCACCCGACTTTTCCACCCGACTTTTCTGAACGAGTTTTACACTCGAGTTCCGCCCGTCGTGCGGTCTCATCCACGCACTGCAGAACTCCTTGTTCGAACTCACGTTGATCGAATGATGGTTGTTTGCCTCCAAACACCCTCCAATATATACGAGCAAGTGACAGGTTATGTCACTTGGCCGACCCACGCCCAATGCCCAAGCCAACTCGTTCACAATGTGTTGTCTCACCCAGGAGGAGGGTCGACCCAACCAACTCATGGGACCGCCCCCTCAACTCGCCCAACACCTTATAAACTCATCCAAGGTTCATTTTGTTTCACATTTCGCACATCCTTCGCACGGTGGAGTCACCCTACCCATCACACGGACCGCAGGTCCTTACATCCTCCCCCACTTGAAGTCATTGTTGTCATCAACAATATCTCATCCCAGCAACCATCTATCACCAAGATCTCCATAACAAGGCATACACCCCATCGGTATGTCATATATCCGAAACTATCTCAATCCATGAACATCAACCACCCTATCACAATCTCCACATGCTGCTCCCCATCGTGGAAGGCTGGCCCCTCCATCTCAAGCAACATGCTTCCTGCAACATATCGTGTCGACCTCATCATGTGTCGTCCTCGTGTGAACTGTTGCCATGATACTTCAACACAATGCTAACACATCTCTGCACACCGCTAGCCCCATGGCTTGAACTAGTTGGGTAGCTAATCTAACTGTCACGCTTAACCCATGAGAATGCACATCCTCATGCCACCATCAGTGGTTTCTCTGAACATCCCGTCACATCATCAACTTGATCAAGAATCCATCTCCATATAAGTAAGCCATGCTCAGGTCCATGAAGTAGTCTCCATCTTATCTGCAACATGCTATCCATGATATTTGGTACCAATGTGCTGCATGAAATCAGCCGCATCTATCCCAACATCATCATCCATATGTGTATCTCCTCAATATGAAGAGATCATCTCATCAAACTCCGACTCTCGATGTGCCACATCCAGGTCCTGTTAGGATATCCCGACACATAGGAAATAGTTAAGTTCAACTTGGTCTAGTATAGAGTTAGGTAAAGTGTGTTTCTTTACCGTTGTACATTTTGTAACTTAGAATCCGACAGTCACGATATGTAGTGATCCGATGGTTTATTCTCTCCTCGGTATTACCGACACTTGATCCGTGGCTTGACACCCGATTGGTCCATGAATTCTATTTAAAGCGCATGGAGGGTCATTTTGTAGGTTAACCGTGCATGAGAGAAGCTTATGTAAATTTTCATTCTTTATTAATAAATTGCCTGTAGTAGCCACGTTGGCGCAGGC
>APFE030005752.1:47921-61435 GCA_000404065.3 Pinus taeda
CAAAAGATGTGGCTTGGACCATTTCAGATCAGCGAGAAGGTAGGCCATTCAACATTCATATTACAAGATCTATCAGGAAAGAGGGACACTCTTCCTGTTAATGGCCTCATCTTAAAGAAATTATTCAATTGAGGAGGTAACCCCTTCTCTTTTAAATTCAGTAGGATTAGCAATATTTAGGATCATTAGGAAATAAAGTTGTAAAATAGCTTCTATTGGCCTTTGCTATATTGAAATGTTGCTCGGAAGAAGTATTTTTAATATTTACTTTTGTAAAATAGACATATTAAACAAGAGGAACAATTTCTAGGAAATTAGGTATACTAACATTATGAAAACCCCATTTTATTTTTGTGAAAATCCTCTCAAAATTTAGAACTACTGTAAATCATTTTAATGTTTTCAATCTGGCCACAAAAAGGTTATCAATATCAAAACAGAGACTGATCCAATCTTAGCATCCACAACTCTTACCTTGTCATCCATTTTCTCTTAAGGATAAAATTGTTCATCCCATTCATCCAAGTTTATGATTACTCAGAGTTTAATTCTAAAATATTTGATATAAAGATAAGGGGTATTATTACAAGCCTTCTTACCATGATCATTGGGAAATAATCTAACTGACATTACCAACACTACATACCAAAATAGGGTAATGGCTTATAAGCATAAGACAAGGGGTCTCATTACGAGCCAACTTGTTCAATTAGATTACAACCAGTGAATGGCATTGTCAAATCAGCTGGCAACCAAACCAGGACAATGGCTTTTTATCTTACAAAAAAATAGAAAAGAAAAGAAATACAAAATATGAAAACATGTTTTGAATTCATTCTTTTAACCATACTCTGAGATGGAAGGGATCGTGAACAATCAAATGGTTAAAAGGTATCCCTGTCGAAACTATGAACGTTTGCTGGCAGCAGAGGCTCTACCTATGACAAAGGAGTCAACTAAAATGGCTAAGTTGGAAAAGTGTTTTGTTTTATCATTATCAACCAATAAAGGCCAATTTAAAACTTAGAATGTATTTAGTTTTAACAAGGGAAAGAATTAGCAAAAACATGTCTTTATTATATTCAGAATGTATGTATACTTAGTTATATTAGAACTTCCCTTTTGATAAGGTATCTATGTAAAGAAAGTTCAAAAATTTCGATAACTTTTTCAGAGATAACTATTTCTTCCAGCGAATCGCCAATTGTTGTGCTATACAACAACCCCCCCATTTCAAATTAATCTTACTTTAGAAAATTATAATTTGAAATGGGTGCCTTTTAGATTAAATTGGTATTAATCCATCACTCTTCTAAAGGTTCGGAAATAATCAAAACATTTTAAAACCTTTTGAAATAATCGGTCTTTAAAATAAAACGAATAATCCTTTATTATTGCGATAAAGCGATCGCAAGATCGCATATCGCAATAACAAAGGATGCATAAACCATGACCCATTGATTTTCCCCGATGCAATAAAAGCAAAATAGCCGATGGGTATCGGGAAAACAAATAATAAAAGGCCCCTCCCCTTTGCCCCGATGCGATATCACAATTGGCGATCGGGGAATGTAACGCGAACATAATAAACTCTCCTCATTCAAACTCCCGATGCGAGTCGAGCGATATCGCTATCGGCGATCAGGGATTCCATAAGACTCAAAGGAAATTACCCAAGCCGTCCTCCAATTGCTGATTGCGATGAGCCCAAAGCGCGATTTTAGAAAAGGATCAATATGATTTCGCTATCTTATATATTAATTATCATTGAAAGCCTTTTCTCTTCCCGATAGAGATTCTCTCGCATCCAACCGCCAAAAAATCAAATCCACGCTTAAACCATTATTCGGTGAATAAAGGATATAACAAGCAATTAAGTGATTGACAGGTTTTAACGGCCAATTAATGAGCAGTCATGCCTAAATCCTTTCAGAGATTGCATCCGCGGGAGCCTTATGATAAATCATCCATTTCCCATTGATTGACTCAATTTCCTCATATTTGGTTTTAGCTATCTATTCTCTGCATTACGTCTATCTTTCTTTTGCGCAGAGTTTTTCCGCAGTAACGATGGGAAAGAAATCTAAGAATTCTGGAATGCCTTCGGCTCTTATGATAACAGGGCAGCATGCCACCGATCCGGGACCGAGCAAGAAGGGATTAATCTCAGATACCACATGTCTCGGCCTTGGCAACACTACTTGGCAAAATATTTACAACTTGGTTGAAGCTGAGGAACCTCAGCAAACATCGGTACAAGCCTCAGCAGGTTCAAGCCGAAAATCCGATGCTACTTTGAAGGATTTGGCTGATTCCTACCTTAATAGGATAGCAACTAGAGAGCAAATTCTTCCATCTATGGATGTGGTGAGATGGGAAATCGAGGCAATTCCAATTACGGACAGAACATTCTGCACTGTCAATGGAAGAATATTTGGTTCATTTCAGCCCAACAATTTCAGACAAATGTACCACTTGCCCGAGCCAGAGAAGAAATACAATAAAGCATTTCTGGAAAAGTTTCGAGATGAGAATGAGACCGAGTCAGCGCCCATACGAGAATGGAGATAGAACCCGACGAAACACAAACATGAGTCTTCGGGTAAGTACTCCGTTGACTGCTTATGCTCTCCTTATTGTTATGCTGGAGCCATGATGTGTCGACTATGGGGATTGCATGACTCTTCCAAGTTTTCCATAGAAATGGTTCCTTTGATAGAAGCAGCATGTAATAGTGAAATCATGGATTGGGGGACTATATTATCGGATAAGTTGGCCACGACTATTCTTGAATTCAGAAACAAATCCCGTGTTACTGATAGGGTCATCCCTCCGTTCTATTTTAGTGCCTACATTTTGGGTACCCTCTGTTTCAATTCAGAGTTTCCTGTTTTATGGTGGAGATGGACTCCATAGGACCCTATGCCTATTCATATTTAACACCAGAAGCTATGGAAAGCTAATTATAAGCACCATTTATACCAAGTTTGCAATGGATTTATGCTACCTCTTTACTATGCAATTTTTGATAAACTTGCCCCTAAGATCTCCTCTCAGGCTAAAATTGACTTGAAAGCCCTAGGAACCTGGTTTGGAGAAGAAAAATTCACCTATGTCAGAGTTTTCGGTAGTCAGGCCAGACCTCATGTCCTCCCATTATACATACCAAACAAGCTATTAGCTCGTGAAATAGCATATCAGCTTACAACTGCGTCAGTTACGAAAACTCTCAAAAATTCAAAGAAGCAAGTTTGGCCTCCTTTTCCTCTTAGGTGTGGCATCTATACTCTGCATGATTATAAACATGCAGAGAAAGAGGCAGAAAAATTAACGTCTTAATTCTCGCCACTCTACCTAATAGACGCTTCGACCCGAAGAAAATAATCTATAACGCCCTAGATCAAGCCAAGCTTACTAAAGTCGAGCACAAGGAAGATGAGTTTGATGACCTGTTCTCCTCCGCCGAGTCAATATTCTAGGTACAACAGCTAGCCAGGATGAGATATCACGACGACGGGTTGGTAGAATTTAACAAACTTAGAGAACAGAGGTTGCAAACTCTACCTGTAGATTTGTTAGCCACTACCCCAACGATTCATTCAAGCGAGCCTGAGTAGCAGCTTACTAATGAACCTCCTGCTACATCCGCAATCTATGAAGAAGTTCAATGGAGAGAGCAAGAGGAACTTCGAAGAATAGAACAGGAAGAGGCACAGAAAAAAGAACAAGAAGAGGCACAGAGAAAAGAACAAGAAGAGGCAGAAAAGAAGCAATAGGAAAGAATAAGGGAAGAAGAACATAAAAGATAGTAGGAGCAGAGCAGCAAAGAAATAAATGTGGATACTCAAGTGGATCCAAAATTGCTTGAAGAATGGCAACAATTCAATACCATTATAGGCAATCTTGAGACTTCAACGGATGCTGAAACATCCAAAGCTACCGACACACAAGATACAGCATCACAGGAGGTTCCAAACAAAGGAACCAACGGTCCACCCTCAAGTACAGTAGTAGAAATAATTCCAAAAAACCCCTCCGATCAAATTGTTTTGCAAGTAGAGTACATTCCTCCACTAGATGTTTTCTATAGCCCGAAACACAGGGCTTTGATAAAATGACAGCGGAAGAGAAGAAGGATTGATCAACCTTCTCTGTTCCCTGAATAAACAATAACAACAAATGTGGTATGGAGAGAAGAATTTGACCCCTCCGATGACCTAACCAAGTTATCTTAGTATGCCGGTGCCTATTCGGTAGCCACCATGGATAAGGCATCAGAGGTAAGCAATTTATTGAAGGAAAAGGATCAAGCGATCACTTCATGACAAGCACAGCTATCGGAAGAGCAGCAGAAGTTAGAACAGCTACAACAGCAACTATCCACACAGCAACAATTAAACAACCAGCTGAACAAACAGTTGCATGAAGAGAAGCAGAGGATCGATTCAGGAGCAATTCAGAGGTAGAAATAACTATCCGAGGCGTTATCAAAGTTGAAGGCGATGAATGAATAGATGGCAAAGACAAAAGATGAGAAAATTGCTCAATTATCAGCTCAGATAGAAAGGTTCAAGAGTCTTCCCCAGCCGGCCGAGTTCAGAGCAGAGGCAATGCAAATCAACAAGGCATTAATAACGCAAATAAGATTGTTATGTCATGAAATCGCCCAAGATGAACCTCTATGCGACATAACATCATCTATAATAGATAAGTCAGTGGATGCCAGGCAGGATTTAGAGCAAGACGAAGACACTTTGACAGATTTTCTTACATGGCAGGACTCTATTGAGGGAAAGGCAACAAACTTGCCCAAAATCTTAGAATCCCATAAGGAAATCCTATTCACAGAATGGCAGTCCCAATTAATGAAAGTAGAGAGAGTTGTTTCCCGATGCAAGTTATCTATGAGTAATTTAATTGACTTGATCAATAACACTCTCTATTTATCTAATATGATTTCTCAATGTACACCAGGTAAACTATTATCGGCCAAGACATTGGAGCAGTCATGTAACGAAGAGCTTGAAAAGAATGGGAAATTAATCTCAGGGATTAAAAGTTTAACTTGGGAAACCTACTGGTTGTTCCTAGTTAAACCATACAGTGAGAGAGCCGCCCTCAAATGCCTGACGGATGCAATCGGGTGTATCATTCCTGATATACATGATGCCACCTATGCTGCTCAAATCAATTCTCGACTCAGTCGCCCTCAAGAAGTGGAGCCAATGTTGGCAATATGCCAACTCAGGACAAAGGGCAAACAGCCAGAAGAATGAATCATCGCTGCCGATTTCCAAATCACTGTGTGGGAGATATTTTAAGATCGGATTATACCAATTTAGTATCATTTTAATTTTGTAGTTTGTTAGCTTAGTTTAGTATTTATAGACCCTTTCATGCATTTAGAAAGGGTCGTAAGTTTTTGTATATGACTTAAGCCTGAAGTTGCACTACTGTACTTCAAACATATTCTTTTATGAAAACTGGACCAATCTTTCCAAATTTTGACAATGAAGCTTTGATATGAATGTGCACTATTGCCTTTATTTAAAAGTATTTCTGAATCGGAAGAAGGAATTCAAATTGCGATTGGCGTAGGGAATAATTCGCAGCTCATATGGTACTATTATCTATGTTTGAATTTATTCCTTTTATGTGAATTTTTGTTTGGTCATTTATGCTATTATTGAATATGTGAATGTATTTTAACAGTAAACTTTATGCTTTCCACTGTTGGATGTTTACAGTTTGCTATTCTTTCAATCATGCATGTATCGGTAATATAAAAGAGAAGTGTAATATCGTTTTATCGATTACTTCGTTCAACTATTTGAACGAAGTAATTATCATTTAAATGAATGTCTTTGTTTATTGCATAGTGTCACCTATATGCCTATCAACAAACATAGATCATTAAACGTTACACTTAAAGAATAGAAGCTTCCCGGCATAAAATAGTCATTTACGTTTTCATTTATAGAATAAGTCCTCCATTTATCATCACTTATTTGAAAACCAATCATATATTCACCCCCTTTTATTCACTATTGGGAACCTGGTCCCATTATATCCAGTCGGAGCCACCATCCCAAACGGAAAAGGAGCTGTATTAAGGTCTGGACCAGGTGGTTATCCCCTGATGTTGATGTAACGATTTTCGGGGCATCAACAGGTTGCAACTCGGAGATGCCTGGTAACATATAATCTTCAATATTGTTCTCTGAACTATTGGAATGGATGATGGTTTGGATCAAACCAAATAACCATTTCAACTCTGTTTTTACTCAAGACATGCATGAACACCCTCATCTTACAAGGCTTTATACCACTAATGCTCAATAGATTGTAGATTCGATGAATAGATGGACAATACTGACTACACTGGCAGATGCATATATAAAAGCATATGAATGGCTAGCTATAGGTAGTAAATGAGAATACTAACCATACCAGAAGATGGATATATAAACACATATGAATGGCTATCTACAAGCAGTAAAATAAGCTTTCAGATCTAATTTATTGACGCAGAGATAAGATGACAGTTATCTGGCATTAGATATAGAAGAAACATGAACAACCTGTTCAAGTGCAAGATTAGAACATAAGAGAAATGGATATTGAACATATGACAACAAACGAAGCTTATATTTGCTAATGAATGAAGATGAGATGCTTGAGTAGCAAAGTCTCTACAGTCTCTAGAAGTTGAACCCTTATTACATTTTGCTTTTAGATATTTATAGCTCTTTACAATGCTCTCGAGCCTTCTGAGGCTCGAGAGGTCTTAATCTATCCCTGTGTCTCTTGAATAACTTTGATGCCCTGACTAGGCAAGTATGGCTTGGAGGTTCCTTCTTCTGACATAAGAGTAACCATACTCAGGTAGTTTGATGTGTTGTCTGGGAGCTCTCTCGTGCCAGAGATGCCCCACAATTGGTTCTGTTTTTTTTGGCTGAGCGTTGTCTGCTCCATGATGTTTCTATTTGTTTTGGACAAGCTTCATGTGCTATGGCCCTTGTTATTCACTTTCCAGTCTCTGTTTCCCAGCATTCTGTCTCCCAGACTTTGCTATGTGGTGGAATGGGTCTTCGGGCCTTTGTTTTCCCTTTAAATTTTTAGAGGGACTGTTTTTCTGTTAAACACTGAAAGCACTGCAACTGTGATAAATCCCACCAAGATCTCAACATTTCAGACTTCAAAGTCCTTAAAAATGTCATATTTATCTATCAGGTCCACCCTTAGGGTTTCCATCGCAAGTTTCACACAGCCTGTTTCCTGTGTATTTGATTGTATTCTAAAAATACAAAAGATCGTGAAAATCACATGAAAATGGCTCCCTCCGGACTTCAAATATTATATATTTCCTTCCCGGACCCTTACGGGTCTGGGCCTTATCGCATATCGCAAAACAAAGGTTCGCTTTATATTTCGTTATATAACGAAAACACACAAAAATGCATTGAAAAAGGCTTACCTGTGGACCTCAAATATTATGAAATATTATGTATCTATTATCGGGTCCAGTCATTATCGCATCGTCGCCGCTCCTTAGTGTTTCCCCAATTGTCATCCGCCAATGCAATGTGGACCATCGATCTGCGTGCTTGATTGACGGTCCATGTTGCATCGCTAATTGCAATCTCAAGCCCCATACTGTAATCGCCAATACCCACCGATGGCCTCCGATGATAACAACCCGCCAATTCGATCATTGGAGATGGATGATTGGGGGTGTCTTGCACCGATTGTGACTGCCAATCAGATCCCCCGATGCAATTTGTCGATCAGATCTGGACTGTTGATCGGCCAGATCAAACAGTTGCTGTGCTTTCAATGTTTAAGCCTGTGATGCTTGGTTCTTTCATGGTTTTAGAGTGCTTTAGCCTCCTGATAGTGCATTTCCGCCCTTCCAAGGGCTCTCCTCTTCTGCTGGTTTTAACCTTTGAATGATCCTTAAGCAAATTTCAAAGCCTTCAAGAGAATATTTGGATCCGTTGGCATGATTTTGCTGGCTTATGGAGACTTTAAAGAGCATATTTGGATCTATTAGTGGGCCATTTGCTAACAAGGCTAACACTGGCTCTTTCTGGGGATGAAAGCCTCGCTGTGAGGTTTCAAGAACTACAGAACAATGCCTTTCTTATAAAACCAAAATCAAATCTTCCTTCTAGTGTTCCATTTGGCATGGAGTCTATTTTGTAATGAAAATAAAAACTGGAAAAGACATATTTACAGTACCAAGGCTTTAAATCCTTAACTAAAATAAAGTTTGAAAAACAACCCATTGACTGAGCTATCAAAAACATCTCCTCCTTCTAGACTATGCAGAATGAAAATGTTGCCCATCTGAACTAGAGTAATGACAAGTAGTCCTGTCCATAAGGCATCATGGTTTCCCTTCTTTTCCTTCAACACATCCCATTTAAGAACACAGTCACCAAACTAAAAATTGACCCTTTTTTCCTTTCTATTAAAGGTTTCTTTTTCTTGGTGAATGTGCATATCAGAAAACTCATCAAAGACTTGCACAAGACTATTAATTTGATCATCTACTTCAAAAATTTTCTAGCATTTGACATTATCAGGCAGAGATGGTCTATATTTCACCTCATCTCTGTATGCTTTTAGCCTTGGATGTTTTGCTTGGAAGGTTTTGTTCACTTGAAAAGTTAATATAAAATATGAATCAATGCATTCCTATGTGGGGAACACAAGGAATACACCTACTCCTGCAGTGTCTTTAGAGCAAGCTCCTTCAAAGAACATGTCCCAGATCTGTGGGCCTTCTTCCTCTATGATTTGGCAAACTAGTGTTTTAAGCTGCGTAGAGGCCAACTGAGATTCTTCAATCTGAAGAAAACAAGCTCCAAAATTATTGTCAACAGCATATATGGGATGATTAGTGGGATTCCTTTCATCACTGAATATATAAGTCAACTAAGCCTCTTTGTACAATCTCCTATTTTCACCTCCAAAAACTGGGGCAGTAGCATAGGACAGATCATTTTTCAATGTTCCACCTAATCTCTTGATCCAGCCTCTGGAAAGCAACATGCCAAACTTGGGGGGTACATCTGCTACCACAATATCCATCATCATGATCTTCATGGGTAGCTGAGACAAAGTGATGGTTAGGTCCTTGATTAGTCCCAGGCATTCCACTTTTCTGGAGTCAAAAGAAAACAAGTCATGGTAAGGCTTGGTAATGTCAAAACCCAATTTATCCATGACAACCTTGGGTATTAGATTATGGTTGGCTCCAGTGTCCAGAAGGCAATTGTGTAGGATTTTATCATGAATAGATAGAGAAACATAGAATAATGGGGAGTTGTCTTCACAATTTTCAATCGTTGGGCTAAGAATAACAACTGGTTGGTCATCTTGCAGATTTACATAGTTAGTGGAGGCTTGGATGGCTTTAGGCTCAAGAGCCTCAAGGATAGATTTCTTAAAGGACTCATTCTTCACTAGTTCAATTAGAGACATAGGTATTCTTAGCTTTTGAATTTCTGATTGAAAACTGAAAGGAGAAGGAGACTTGTTAAGGCCTCTTACCTCGTGAGCTAGAGCTTTGAGGATGATGGGATCAACTACTGGTCACCTCTGCTATTAGCTTGCTGTTCTATAGGGACAATAACTCTTTGAATAGGGGCTTCCTTGGCATTATTCATCTTCGACCTCGAATTATATCTTTGCTGATCTTTAGTTTGTAGAATAGCTTCACTGTCCCACTCTTAGCTGATATGGTCATTGAATAATGACTTTTGATTTGGAGGAGCGAAGGTGCTAGGAAATCTTCCTTTCCTAGAGTGCTGCTCAACCTTTAATTTGGAGATTTCAGAGGCTAATGACTCTATCATCTTGGTCATTTTATCGATCTTGGGATCTGAAGATGATGAAGGCTCGCCCCTCTGTCTCCTTCCATTAGCATTACCTTTGAGCTTTTATGTATCCATGATGTTTGATTCTACTTCCAGGGTTGCATCTTGCATATCAGCCAAAGAAGCACATCACCTCTCCCTTAACAGTGAACAGAAGTCAGAATCAAAGGCACTGGCATAGATGAGTCTAGCAGAGGTAGTGGTGGGTTTCACTTCAGCTGGTATCTTGTTGTACATGAGGTTAAAACTCTTATTAAAATCAGACAACAACTTACCAATTTCCCTCTTTAAGTTGCAAAACTCGGTGTGATAATAGAGTAGATCCTTCTTATCTCCCCAATTCTTTAGGAATGCATCATCTAAAGCCTCAATATCTGCTATAAATCTTGGGGTCAGTTCTCTGAACCATTTTCTAGCCTCTCCATCTAGGCTTTGGACAAAGACTGTCGTCCATACATCATCTTCACTGATGTCCAGGTTATCAGCATAGCTATAGAATGACTCAATATGTTCTTCAGTCGTAACACCTTCAGCCCCAGTGAAGTTAGGCATATACTTTTGATATTCTCCAGTAGGCATGGCATTCAAAGGAGTGGGTAGTACTAGAGGTCCATACCTAGTAGCTATGATTCTTTCCATTTTGGTAGGTGCTTGTGGGCCTGCCATAGCTGTGGTGGCTATGAGGGTACTGGATGTCTAAATGAAAGAGGGCTGAGAAGTGATTGATAGGACTAAAGGAGTATGATGGATAGGAGGTGAGGTTTCCTTTGGGCTTACAACAAAAGGAGAACCTAAAGAATAAGGAGCTTTATGAATCTCTGAGAGTTTTTCTTCGCTCCTAGTATTAGATGCTATACTCTCAACATGTATTTGTTCTATTACAAGATTTTCTTGAAGGGATATAGAGTATTGTTTAGGTTTACCTAAACCTAATGCTCCTTTCTGCAATACCTTTCTTTCTTTAATGAGTTTTTCAGGGTCAGGTACTAGTTCAGCTTGTGGCTTCTGAGGATTTCTCTGAGTATGCCTCACAAACTGAGCCAAAACTATGAAGTGGAGTCACCAAGAGGTTTGGCCTCCAATGGAGTCACTAGATATATGATTACAACCAAAAATGTGCCCAGACTTTGTCTATCATCAAAGCTGAATCTATGTCGTCTCCTAGGGAAGCTGAGCTTCAGTTTCCTCTCCCTAGCAATGGCGCCAATTATGTTATCACTCCAGGAAACTCTCCTAGGTTGCAGCTTGAAGATGCTTGGTAACATATAATCTTCAATATTGTTATCTGAACTATCGGAATGGATGATGGTTTAGATCAAGCTAGATAAACATTTCAACTCTGTTTTTACTCAAGACATGCATGGACACCCTCATCTTACAAGGCTTTAGACCACTAATGCTCAATAGTTTGTAGATTCAATGAATAGATGGAGAATACTAACTATACTAGCAGATGTATATATAAAAACATATGAATGGCTAGCTAAAGGTAGTAAATGAGAATACTGACTGTACCAACAGATGCATATATAAACACATATGAATGGCTAGCTATAGACAGTTAAAGAAGCTTGCAAATCTAATTTATCAACGCAGAGATAAGATGACAATTATCTGGCATTAGATATAGAAGAAACATGAACAACCTGTTCAAGTCCAAGCTTAGAATAGAAGAGAAATTGATATTGAACATATAACAACAAAAGAATCTTATATTTGCTAATGAATGAAGATGAGACACTTGAGTAGCAAAGTCTCTACAGTCTCCAGAAGTTGAAACCTTATTACATTTTGCTTTCAGATATTTATAGTTCTTTACAATGCTCTTGAGGCTTCTAAGGCTTGAGAGGTATTAATCTGTCCCTTTGACTCTTCAAAAACTTTGATGCCCTCACTAGGAAAGCATGGCTCAGAGGTTCCTTCTTTTGACATAAGAATAACCACACTTAGGTACTTTGATGCGCGGTCTAGGAGCTCTCTCATGCCAAAGATGCCCCACAATCGGTTCTATTTTTTTTGGCTGAGCGTTGTCTGCTCCATGATGTTTCTGTTTGTTTTGGACAAGTTGCACATGCTATGGCCCTTGTTATTCCCTTTTCAGTCTTTATTTCCTGGCAATCTGTCTCTTGGACTCTGCTATGTGGTGGAATGGGTCTTTGGGCCTTTTTTTTCCCTTTAAATGTTAGAGTGACTGTTTTTCTATTAAACATTGAAAACACTGCAACTGTGACAAATCCCGCCAAGCTCTCAAAATTTCGGACTTCAAAAGTCATTAAACATGGCATATCTATCTATCAGATTTTCCCTTAGGGTCGCTATCACAAGTCGCACACAACCCATTTCTTGTGTATTTTCTTTGTATTCTAAAAATACAAAAAATCATGAAAATCAAATGAGAATGGCTCCCTCCGGATTTCAAATATTATATATTTCCCTTCCCGGACCTTTTTGGGTTTGGGTCTTATCGCATATCACAAAACCAAGGGAAGGGTCTGGGTCTTATGGCATATCGCAAAACCAAGCTTCCCTTTGTATTTCATTATATAACGAAAATACACAAAAATGCATTGAAAAAGTCTTACCCGCGGACCTCAAATATTATGAAAGATTATGTATATATTGTCGGGTCTGGTCATTATCGCATTGGCACCGCTCCTTAATGTTTCCTCGATTGCGATCCATCGATGTGATGTGGGTCATTGATCTGCACGCTTGATCGACAGTCCACGTTACATTGTTAATCGCAATCGCAAGCCCCATACTATAATCGTCGATACTTGCCGATGGCCTCTACCGATAGCCACCCATCGATCTGATCATCAGAGATCATTGATTGGGGGTGTCTTGCACCGATTGTGACTACCGATGTGATCCGCCAATGCGATCTGCTAATCAAATTTGAACCATTGATCAGCCAGATCAGACGACTGCTATGCTTTCAATGTTTAAGCCTGGGATACTTGGTTTTTTCATGGTTTTAGAGTATTTTAGCCTCCCGATAGTGCATTTCCGCCCTTCCAAGGGCTCTCCTCTTGCACTGGTTTTAACCTTTGAATGATCCTTCAACAAATTTTGAAGCCTTCAAGAGCATATTTGGATCGATTGGCATGATTGCGCTGGCTTATGGAGACTTTAAAGAGCATATTTGGATCTATTAGTGGGCCATTTGCCAACAAGGCTAACAATACCTATGTGGAATCTATGTGGAATTACCTATACTTTGTGGAAGAAACCATCTCATCCTGTCTCGAGTTCCATAGGTTTGAACCCTCTTCATATAATATCATACATTTCCATTTATAAACAACAGGGACCTCTATCACGCTCTCTATCTACCGTGCTTGAATCCAAAATTGTTCAACCGATCCTCATGCTAACAGGATGGATGACATGAAATTTCCCATTATCTAACGCTTTTACTATATCCTCAAAATTACAAAACATTCCATTCTTGTTAAATAAAAAGTCCTTCAAATTATGAAGCCTTTTTTTTTAGATTGTAGGTTTCATTTTGTATAGTATAGCATATACTTTTTTTTAATGGTTAAGGGAAAAAAATGTTGTAGCAGAAATAAAATAGGTGTGTATTTTAATATTTTGATATCTTTCAAGACAAAAATATTATGACAA